>OZ034967.1:53627564-53642564 GCA_964030785.1 Siderastrea siderea | reverse complement strand
TGCGTGTAGATATCAAGCCTTTTAACATTGGCGATGTCGGTGCTTTCATCCGCAAGAACCGTGACAACAGAAGATTTTGATAACCTTTCTTTGAGTTCATCTTCTAACAAGTCGGAAAGGCAGTCCAAAATGTCATTATAAGTTGTGTAAGATTCGTAGTGGATGTTAGCAGATTGTTTTAAAATTGCAATATCCTCCAATCCTAAATCATGCAAGAGTTCCAGAAGGGATTTGAACTGAACAAGAGGTAAGCCTTCGACACAAAGCCAGTGAACACACTTAAGAAGTACCATGACGGCTTTGTTTTGCTGTGATTCGGCTTTTTCTTTAATAGCTTCAAACTGCTTTGGTATCTGCGGTTTCTGCAAAGCCATTTGGTGATCGCTGAGTGCAGTATGTCTGACGAGCGTTGTGTTTTGGAAATTCTTGCAGCGCGCCACTTTGCACATTCCATTTTTCTTCTTGTGTTCTGTGCAAACTTTGCAGTACATATAGGCTTCTGCGGCCAGAGGGACAAAATCGCCTGCACTTACTCTCCTATGACGCTCATTCGAATTTGAAAAAGCCGAAAAGGTGAGCTTTTGTTGTCCCTCGAGGGTCTTGGCTTTCTTTTTTGGCGGCATATTAAACTTCGGCCGAGTTCGACCATGTGTGTGCTGCGTGAAACGGGTGAAAAATCGAAACATGAAAACGAGCCATTTTTCTAATAAACCGCTGATCATTCCCACGCGCTTTGCCACGAACATCGAGCGTGAACCCAAGAGGTTTTTGCTTTTATCATGGTGAAGAGCGGCTGCAACAAACACATACACTGAAAACACAATGCTGGCAGTGTTGCGTCCAGATGGACGCAGCTGGAAATCAACCTTGCGTCTTTAGGAAATTTTACGCATCGGAGACGCGGGACGCGCAGGTGGATGGATCACTGATGACTGATTGTACTCTTATTGAATAATGATAAAAAACCACAGTCTATGAAAAACGCCAACTTTCTCAGGTTACTGACGTTAAGGGTCAACAGGGCTCTCTCTTTACTAGAATGGTCCACAGTTTGACTGTTTTAAAATTAATTTATCTTTGAAAATCAAATGACAGGACCAATTCAATTAATTTGCGAAACGGTCATCTTGATCGTCAGTTGTGGATCAAGTAGATGGTCAAACTCTTTCTAAAACATTGTGCAACCTGGACAGCAAATCTAGAGGAAACTGGAGGTATTGAGAATGAATCACTGAATCACTGATCCAGATGGTACTCAAATATATCTATTAGTTTTCATAAAAAAGGACAGAACCAGATGAGCGAAAACTTGTTTCCTCAGGCGTCGTCGGCATAATTTGCGAGCTGATTCAGATTTTTATGTTGTTCTGCAAAAGTGTAGTTTACACGGGTTAAATGAGGTGGCAAAAATTTACTAAGCTCGATTACTCTTTCCCTAGTAATTAAATATCACTATTCTTTCCTTATACAGAAGATGGAAGCAAATACTGTAAGAAAAGTTAACGTTTAAGTGCTAAACATACACTTCTAGGTTCGTCTTTTATTACACTCAGCTAAACAAAGAGACTGATCATTTTTAGGTAGATACCATACCACTTGTTTCAACTTGGGTACTTTTGTTAAACTATAGGCTAGTCCGTAGCCAAGTTCCAAGTTTCCCTGTGGTATATAACTGAAATAAACACACTTTTTCGGATGCGGACAATAACAATTTTCCCGCATAATTCTTCGATCGTGAACAGTAAACATCACTCTTAAAACATTATTTAAGTGTGATTTTAACGTTACGACAAAGAGCCACTTACCTATATCGAAAAAAGGGATGACTAAAATTCCATTACCCAAGTAAACAAGCTTAGCTGACGTTATAGTCAGGTGACCATCCGTCCGTCCATCCTTCCACACCACAGGGTCACTAATATGAGATGGCAGACACTTGAGATGGCCCTGTGCATTTTCCCGCGTTTTTTGGCGCGAAATCGCTTGGTGACCGCGTTTTAGCAAAGACAACAAAAGTCAAAAACAATTTTATTAATGGAAAGAAAAAGTTCAAATACTCAGTTGTCTTTTTGGTGACAGGCGAAAAGTTCAGGTTACGAATTTGCCTTCGAGGACTTCATCTTTGTTGTCGGTTCTGCTGCGAATTCGGTCAGCACAACGCTTGAGTTCGCAGCATTTCGCAGCGGTCCCGAGCTTATAAACTGTCCGAGTTGCGTGACAAACTGACGTAACTTCTGAGCAGCGAGTGAGCGGGCCAGCGGGGACAGGTTTCGCGTGCTTAATGTGAGGTTGTTGTTGATTGGTCAAAAATGAAAACTTGTCAAACCTGTCAATCGAGCAAAGCGTCGTGATTTTAATTCAAACTTGCAAGGAAAACAAAGACGGAATAACGCAAAACTGAATTATTTTCGGGTTTACAATTAGATTAACAACAATGTCGTTGGTCACCGAGGAAAACTACGAAAAGAAAGAACCCGACAGAACAAACAGAACTCGAAAGTCAAGTCAAACAAAGTTAAACAGCAACTTGTTAACAGTCCAAACGCACTTCAAGCTCAGTCATCTTCGTCTGAATCAATAACCACGCGTCGTTTTGGAAGAGATAGCAGTGGAGATTCCTGACCGACAACAATCGTGCATTTGTTGAAGACAGCTCCTGAGAAAAGATGGGTTCCGTTTCCTGACTTTTGCAAACAAATGACATAAAAGATTGTTAAGTTCCTCGGCGGGAATCTCTTCAATGGCCCTTGTTTCTTTAACGGACTCGCACCATCGTTTCCATACATTGAGGTCAGTTTTTGTCTTTTTTGTTGTATTCACGTTTTGATTTTCTTCAATAAATAAAGAAATTTCAGTGTCGTCTAGCTCATTACTTGTCTCTAGGAACTCGTTTTCGTTAAAAACCTCAAAATTTGGTAAGCATTCATTGTCTTCTTCGGGAAAAAACGAGCGTTTCGGCCATTTTTTCATCGTTCACCTTGTAAGCCTAATGCCTGACGTGACATTTGTAGAAAACCTGTCAAACCGGTCTTCTGGAGTACAAATACCGTGGGATATTTGTACTCGTTTTGGGTGTTATTTGTACTCTACTGAATGCAGTTGAATAATAAATAGATTTAGCTCGACTTTTATTATTATTATTAATTTTTGTTATTGCTGGAACTTATTCATTTTTAAAGAAATAACCGTAAAAAAAAAGAAAAAAGAAAAAGACATAGAATGAAAAAAAAACTTTTCTCCCTTTGGAGCGCAAAGGGATCGCGCTGTCCACTTGACCAACCTGCAATGTTGTCAGATAGGATCTTCATTTTTAATACTTAAACAGCTGTTTATTGATCGCAGCTCGGTCGACTAAAGAGGCGGGTGTTTTTCTAGGTAAATGGGTTCGGACAGCCACAAAAACCATGGTTATGGACAGAAAAAAAGGCACTAGCTGTGATATATTTGGCGTCGGGACCGCTGCGAAATGCTGCACACTCAAGCGTTGTGCCGACTGAGTTCGCAGCAGAACTGACAACAAAGATGAAGGCCTCGAAGGCAAATTTCGTAACTTGAACTTTTCGCCTTCCGCCAAAAAGACAACCTGAGTATTCTTTTGAACTTTTTCTTTCCATTTATAGATATTTGATATTTTTTCTCAAGTTCTAAACTTCACTTCTGTCGAACTGAATCGTTTTGCTAAACAAGCTAAGCTTTAAAAACAACCCTCTTTCTCAAAAGCGACGGTGGTCATGCAATTTCCCGCCAAGAAAAACGCCGGTTGCCCAAAAGCACCGCGCGATTTCCCGCCAAGAAAAGATAGCATTCTCCAACCCCCGTCGGGTTGTCTTGGGACTCCCCTCCCCCTCCCCCAGAGTCTGTACGGGGGTACGTACGCTGACCTCACAACCAAATTTTCTCGCATCGACAGGTTACCAAATTTGCTTAGCAAGCTTAGCAATGGTGCTCCGCTAAAATTTCCTTCTACAAGTAGTGTTAGCGTTTGTGGCCTAGTGGAATAATGCCGGCCTGCGACGCCGACGAACCGGGTTCGATACTCAGCGGGAACATAAATTAAACCTATATATTATCGCGTGAAATAATGAATTGACACTTGGGTCCCTTACTTGGATGTGCATTTTTAACTTTTTATTTATTTTTACTTGTTGCAGATGAGCAGGATGCAGAATTTTTAGGTGGACTAGATGAAAGAGTAAGTGTAAATATATATATTTGAAAAATATGTCATGGTTTGTTATTGTGTGTTCGTTCCTGTTCCGACATGGCTCAAGGTGTGATTACAACAGCTTTATTATCCACACGTCGATATTTTACACCTTTCAACTTCACTTAATTTTAACTTCGGCGTATAAATTCGCTGTAAACAACAGATCAGGAATAAATAACCGCTCTAGAACAAGATCTAAGGCTAATACAAATCCAGAAAACAAATCTACTTACACAAGTGTGAATCCTAGGGCTATTTTGAATCAACCGCTCGCCTTTCACATGTACAAGGAAAGCATATTTCAATTTTGCGCGCTCTTATATTACGCTTGAAAGCCCTATGGGAATCTCAAGATGGAGCGGCTGCTAAGTGAACCGCTGATATGCTAGAACATGGTTTCAAAATCATTGACTTACTACAGCTTTTAATGACAAGGAAAGTGGGAAGGGTATATTGCAGTGAGTTTAAAAAATGCCTGTTGCGTATGAATAATGAGCGTAGGCCACACCTGTTTTTTACTGAACAATTGTATGGAACCATCTAAGTGAAAACAAAACAAGAAGCTGTTCATCAAGCGACCACATGTTATGACTCAAACCATTTGCAAATTCACTGCTCTGGAAAGTCAAATTCTAAATCCCAAAGGTAAAGGAATAAATGAGTTGATACTTATGCGCGCAAGGCCTTTTACTATGTCGGCTTTATTAATCAAACCAGTGATAAGTGCCTAGCTTGTCTTCTTTGCCCTGGATACGAATGCTGCTTATCCTATCAGGCCCAGGAACAGATTGTCGGGACAGGATAATGATTTCAGGGCAAAGTTGCTTCGAGCGAAAGTTTACTTGACGAGAAAGTGGTGCTGTTACTGATCTACCAGCACTTCATTTGTAGCTTCTTACAGAGAGAAGGGCAAGCGTGTGACCACTTGCACTTTTAATTAATTTGCGTTGCCTTTGAGATAACCGAGTTTCCAATCACATTGATCGCCGATCCCACAAAAGTCTGTAAGTTAATTAAAGACGCTGTTAGTAACCACCTGCAAAGGGCAATATGCCCAATGCCCACTTCGATAAACAACTATCAAATAGTACAAAACGAGCTAAATGTTTGGACATGATCGTCTTTTCAAGTTACAACGTGTCGTATACGAGCTCAATGTCAGACAGTCAGAGCAAAGGGAGCCCTCGCATCAAATATGAAACACTGCACTTGGCAGGACTTAAGTGGCATTCATGAGTACTAAATATTTTTGTATTCGTATGAACGCACTTGAGCTTCAATTGACTCCATTATAGAAAGGCAAACAAGGCTTGATGGTTATAATCTATTCACATCAGCTCTTGAACTTTTCGGAGGCAGCGCACAGGGCTAGAATAGTTTTGAGATATGTAACGTTATGCGGACGACCTTATAAACGCTAAGGCTAATAGTTCAAGCTGCACACCCTTTCCCAGATATTAAGCGTTGATATAAATATTAGGAAAAGGATGCCTACACTTTTGTTGGTGCGTTTACTTAGGCAGGGGTCCAAGTGTTACGATGTATGGTAACAGTCTAGGCAAACAGTTCGGAAATTATACAGCAGATTCCATTTTCCTGTGCAGAACTGTAGGTTATCAAACATCATTCGCCGGCTATTTTCTGCCCTTTATGGCTTGCTTGCCATCATCACAAAGGAGTGAAGCAGATTTGGTGATCTTCTGCTCTTCTATGGTTGTTTATATTCATGTTTCGTCGGTCGTGTTTCAACCATGGTCATAAGACAATGACGGAAATTTACGAGCGAAACGCATTTACAGAGGAAGTACCAACTTCCTGAGATATAAACAACCATAAAGATCCACAGGATCTAGAAATTTCTCTCACGACTTTATGACGGGTAAACCATAACCGGCTTATGACCTTTGAAAATCCCTATCTTATTAAAAAGGCCTCGGCTTGAAGTAAAGGCGCAAGCCCCAAAGCAAAAGTAAACTAAAATTATCTTTCATTCCTGTTGTTTAGCCTTGTTGTCTTTAAGTTTATTGTTAAATTCTTTGCAGGGAAATAGTTCTCTCTTAATACTTGACGAGCTTTTGCTGGATATCTTCAAACACTCCAGTGAGCAATCGATAACTGTTGAAGCCATGGAGAAGTCAGTCGCACACAGAACCGGCCGCAATTTTAGCACTTTGCACAATATAGTGTTGGAACCGGAAATTGGATCTCAAGGCATTGAAGATTTTATTGACAACGACTCTCTGTTTTTTAATGTCCATCATTCTGTGGTAACGCCCATGTTTGCTCTCTGGCCTCCAAATGACGGATACCAAGTCCTCGATCTTACAAAACGTCACGTTACATCTTGTCAGGATCTTGTTGAAAAATGTGTAAAAGCGAGAAATGCTTCTTGTGCCATTTTAAGAGGAAGTACCTTCAGTTGCACAGCATGGCCATTTAGTGTTCTAGATCTTCTTTGCTGGTTTTGTCCATCTTTACGCCAAATAGATATAACCGGCTGTACAGGTTTCTCTAGAGACATTCTCAGCAGCATAAGTGACCAACACAAGATTGAAATAATTGATTATTTAGACCCTTCCTTTATTTTAAGGTGTTCAGATGCTGGCACACAAATAAGACAAATTCTAGAAGACAATTCGATTTCCCCGGGTACCAATTGTATGGGCTGGTCTCTTCTGCACAGTGCCATTTTGCTGGGGGATGTAGAGCTGGTACGAAAGCTGCTTGAATGCATTCACAGTAGCGATGACAACAACAATATAAATATCCCACACGACTTACTTCAAACGTCGCTAGAGTTAGCCACTGCCTTGCACCACCTCGAGATTGTAGAGCTGTCGGGATATGAAAACATCATTTCCATGGATCCATTTAGATTGATCCAATTCTGTTTCTTAAAGCAACATGGTATCAAAATTTTTGATCACCCTATAGAGGCCTTAACTTCTAACGAAGCTGCAAAGCAGACAGCGAGAAATTTACACAATTCGCAGGACTGTAATGTGATTGCACTGTTGCAGTTATTTTGTAAAAACAGTGACACAAACTTTAAAAAGAAGGTTTTGGAAGAAATTTTTCTGCAAGTGCACGATTGCATTAGACCAGAAAGTAACTTGTTTTTTTCTTGCTGGAATGAGAATGCAATTTGTTACGCTGTCCAGTTTTTAATGGAAGAAACCGGAATTTCAGCGTCTGAAAAAGTTGATAATTGTCCATACCTCATTTTCTCACTGCCAAGTGTACGTTTGCTGGAATTTTTACTTCTCAATGGAGCCAAAATTGACGAGAAAGATCAGTCAGGATGCACTGCACTCTTTCATGCTGTAGAAAAAGCGCTAACGAGTCCTTCACCTTACTGCTCAAGTTGGAACGAGCGTATCAAATATCTGCTCCACAACCAAGCCAATCCAAACACTAGAAACGACCTTGGTGAGACGCCACTTTTGTTCAGCCTGAGGCATGTAGTATTTGCTTCACGCTTAGGGGACTCCTTCGAGGATCAAGTTGTAGAAGTATGGAAGATTCTTCTGAATGCCAAAGCAAGAGCAAACACCAAAGACGAAATGGACAGATCTCTCTTGCATTTGCTTCTCACGGAATTTCTGGAAACTGGGCTTTTCCTGCCCCGTCAGTGTCTTAAATTGGTTTGCAAAGGTTTACCAGTCTTGCGGAATTATTATAGATTTCTGATCAACACCAGGGATTCCAGGGGGAACACTCCGTTACATTTGTGGGCGGGCTTCTCGAATAAGGCAATCAGTGCTGAAGTAATTGATATTGGAAACGAAATCATCAATCACGGTGGAGCTGTCGATGCAAGAAATGACAACGGAGAAACTCCCCTTCACCTTGCATGGTGTTGGAAACAAGTGGAAATCCTGGTGGAAAAAGGTGCACAGTCATTCGCACAAGATCTTAAAGGTAATACGCCTCTTCACAAGTTTATTGAAAAAGATTCGCTAATACGAAATAAAGTCACGAAAAGCCGATGGGAAAAAATTCTTGCCTGGGGAATGAATCCTTTCTGTGCAAACAGTAACAATGAATGCCCATTTGATGTTCTTTTACAAGAAAGGTTTTTTAAAAGTGCGTTGAGTCTTTTGAAGGCGATTTTCGAAAATGAACAAAACCATAAAGATCTTGCTGAATCTGCAAGGCGTTATAAAGATCGTAAAGGAGACTCTCTCCTACACGTTTTATGCGTTATGGACGACAAAGGTGCCCAAACTAACTGTGAGTATTTACTGCAAAATGGGTGTAACGTTAACTTCCAAAACAAGTGCAAGGAAACACCACTGCATATGGTATGCAGGAAAGTTGTAAACATGAATCCGTGCGTGTTTCTTCAGAGCGCGGAAAAATTCATCCTTTTGCTTCGAAAGTATCACGCTGATGTCAGCATTCCTGATGGTCTTGGAAACTCATGCGAAGCGATGTCCAGCGGAAACGAGTACCTCCATAAGCTCCTTCATGAAGACATAGAAAAGGTCAGCATTTCCAACAAAATAAAATGGATTCCGAAATCTGCCAATCACAAGGCTGCACTGACCGACGTTGCTCGTGGTGTGAAGTCTAGAAAAGTAGAAAGCTACCATCACCACGAGAACCACATAGGAAAAGGCTCTTTCTCGCTGGTTTTTCCCGCTTTGAATGAAACAGATGGCCGAGAGGTAGCCATGAAACGACTGGAAAAGGAGAGACTAGAGGAAAAGGGTGCCCTGCTTGAAAGAGAGGTCAAGTGTTTGCTACAGTTGTCCAATTGCCGCTTTGTCGTCAATTACATCTCGTGTACGAGTGATTCCAATTTTCAGTACCTAGTTGTTGAGCTAATGGAGGGTTCTTTGGAGGCATATCTCAGTTATGATCAAGAGTGCGAACATGCCTTTACAATATGTCTTCACATTGCTTCTGGTACAGAGTTTTTACATGCAAACGATGTTGTCCACAGGGATTTGAAGCCACAAAACATTTTGTACCAAACAGTTCCAAACTTTATTGTTAAAATTAGCGATTTTGGACTCAGTAAAATTCTACACGCAGGCAAAAGCAGTGCTCAAAGTGAGACAGTCATGCATTCAAGGGCAGGAACAAGGTGCTGGATGGCTCCTGAACTCCTGGGAAAGAAACCAAAAAATCACAGCAAAGCCTCAGATATTTTCAGCTGCGGTCTTCTTTTCCATTACATCCTGGCAAAGAAGAAGCATCCCTTTGGCGCGTATTCCGAGGACTCGCCCTTAGAAATCAACCCTCAAGAAACGGAGGAAAATATAAGGAAATGCAAACGCTTTTTCTGTCCCACTCTAGCAGCAGAGGCTTGCCATCTTTTAACAAACATGCTGTCAAGAAAAACAAGGAGACGACCAGCAGCGCTACCCTTGAAACAGTTTCCCTTTTTTTGGAATGATCGCGAGAAGGTCGATTTTCTTACAAAAGTAGGCAATCAGAGGGAATTCGAAGAGCCAAGATTGTATCTCAGCCGCCCATTGACCGATGTAGAAAACAAATTAGAAGCTGGTTTCAGAAATGAAGGCTGCGATGATTGGGAGGCACAAATCCAGGAAGTATATGACGCTGTAACGAATGCTTATGAACACCGTATCTACGATACTACATCGGCTGTTGAACTTGTTAGGTTCATCAGAAATTCGTATTTCCATTCACATGACCTTCCGAGGAATATCTCCGATCTCTTGTGGGAAAAATTTGTTTTTCTTGAGCGCTTTCCTTTTTTGGTAACTGCTGTTTATGAATCAGTCAAGGTTTGTGACACATGGACAACGAGGAAAGAATTGAAGAAATTTTTCAGGTGAAATAAAAGCTGCAACCCCTTAAAATTAGGTCAAATTGCCTAAAAATAACACCTTGAAGAAGAAGTAGGTTTGATCTAAATTACATGAAAGTAACAGAAGATCGCAAGGCTTCTATCACTAGCATTTTTCTCACTGTCGGATCTGTCATCCTTCCATTCAAAGATCTCAGCTCAAGTGAGCCAAGTGACTGCCAGCAGAAGAAAACCAGTACAGAACATGTGATCGAAGAAAACGACCGACTTTCGCGACAGAAACGGTGATTGACTTAAGTGGAAATTGTTTGTGTCTAATTCAATTAATCACAAGAAAATATTTAGATAAACGTTGTCGGGTAAAAAGTGTTAGCCATGAAAGACACAACCTAATGGTTTTCTGGAAAGCATACGAACTCTCTCACTGAGATTGTGTGCAGTAACGTTCATCCGATTAGACTTGCTAGCACGCCTGAATCCTACTCTGAAAACTTTGGTTTACATAGCGTTTTCCTTCAGTATTTCCTTTGTTTCCTGGCGATGTCTATGCACTTTGTGCTTAGATCGACTGAGTCTGAGAAATACTTCAGTGCGCAGGGGTAAAGTAATTGCCAAGAATTGAAAACAGGAGTGCCTATAGATATTACTGAAAATACATCCAGGCGAGAAACGCGCCATTATGGCGCTATGATAGAGTAGCTAACAGTCTAGTAACCGTTTTCGTGCGTTTGACTGTACTGTTGAAAAGTCAAGCCATGTTTCTACATTGTTACCTGCATAGCAATGCTGCAATAGGGAAAGACCGACTCATCATGCAAACTGATAAATACAAATATCTGAAGGCACGTCCAATTTTTTCTTGACCGCGAAATTTAAATATTCTATAAACGAAAATCATGGATGGCAACTATTTTGACCTCCCATAATCCCATAAGGTCGTATCGTATGTGGTGTTTTCGCATTTTACCGGAATTTTTTTCAATTGAGTGTACATACGTATTTTAAGACCACAAATTTAAAATAATATATGGACGAATTTTTACATGGTTAGTTTCAAAATAGTGGCAATCTGAAGTAAACGATCCACAAATACCAGCGCGAAAAGTGCTGAATCCTAAAATAAAACAATACACAGAGTTATGAATAGTTCATATTTTCACTGGTACTTGCAATTGTCAACATTTACTTCAGAGTGAGACTAACTTGTCAGAAAAGCGTCTTTTGTCTTTGCATCCAGCGGTCTTGGTGAACTCGAAACTAGACTACTCGTTTGTCGGAATGTGCATTTGTAAATAAACATTAAGAATTAAGAATGTGAAACTTCTAGTACATCATATTTGCATCCATGGTGATGCAATTTAAATTTTTACGCCGGAGTACATTTTTTTTATCGGAAGGAATTAGTCATCATCTGATTGTATGTATTTATTATGCAACTCATCGTTAGTTGGATTAGATAGCAATCCTGCGTTAGTGTCAGCAACATTTTTGCCTTTTAAAACAGATTATTTTTATCTGAATTATTTGAATCTATAATAAAGTCAATTTAAGAGTTAACTGGTCTGAAATGCTCAAATCATTAATTATTCATAAAGCTTTTAGCCAATCGGAATGTCCCATTTCTGTCAGCTGCATGTATCCTGATACCCAGTAAAACTACTAAAAGATACGTCCGATTAGTTAAAAAAACTGATCAAGATACTGTTCAAAACTCTTGAATTTTGATCAACAACTCAAAGTTACTTGAAAATTACAATTCTGGAAATTTTTGATAAGTGTCCGTTGTATGTTGACTACCATTATCCGTGAAAGTTTTATAGACATGTTGACTGATGCCTTAAAAAGCAAAGTGAATAACAGACATTTCAGACTTTCGTTCGATTTGCTCGACTACAAGGTGCCTTGTATTCTTATGAGCGATTGCACAATCCTAACAACAACTCTCGTGCCTCGTCATCAGAGGTTCCATAGCACTCGGCTTCGTGCTGTTATTAGTTTCTGAGTGTTAGGAACCTCTGGACGTGGAATATTCCGGAACAACTCCGCATATTCCGGAACAAGAAAAGAATTGCAAATAAAATAACAGTCTTGAAAACCATTCGTATAAAAAAAGGTCTAGAACAAATAAATGCATAAACGACTGAAGGAATACAGAAACAACGTATAAAGTAATTAATAATGTAAGTAAATGGTGTTCCACGGTGTTCCAGATTGTTCCACGTTCCAGGTTTTAAATACTGAGGCCCAGAAGTACTTCTTGCACTCCGTAATTACAAGGGGCGTCAACAAAACCTGGATGGGGGATGGGTTAAGGCGTCACGACTAAACATAGGCCCGCAATGCGTGCAGAACCGGCGAAGTGTTCGTCTTGAAAACAAAGCGAGCGACGCGTGCGTGACTGCATGTTCGATAACATTCAAACGGCGTAACAGTAACTTGCAGCGTGGCACAACGTGCGCAACTGCATGTCCCATGAAAATAATTTAACTTCATGTCCACTTTTGAAGAAATAATTTTAACTAGAATTTTAGAAATTTTGTAATTTTCATTTTTGAGAATGAAGTTAATTGTATTTATTGTGTTCTGCTGGCAAGCAGAAACACTCTGTAACCGTAAAGCTGTGAGCCATAAATTGTAATGTGATGTAACAAAAGAAAAATCGGAACCAATCCATATCAAACTCTCTTCCCTTTGGAATGAACATTTACTCCGATTCAACCACACAACCTAAACGAAGGTCGAAATGATGCTTTAACCCAAGAGATAATGTAGCATGAAGGGATTTAACTACACCCCCAGGATGGGATGCGTCTCCATTACAGGGTTCACCAAGTTTGCTGAGGGACAACACAAAACTTCACCTAAAGAATGTTTACATCTGAAAATTCTGTAGCTCTGGGCTACTGAAAGCTGATCCGTTAGCAAAGAATGAAATTGGGTAGTCAAAGGAGACCGCGAAATTGAAGAGTGCCTTGAAAAGTGCGCTCTGATTGGTTACTGAAACTGGAAATAGCATTTGCTAGTCATCTCCAAGCCAAAAAAGATGATGATGATAACGCTCCCAACACGCCTCTTCGTTGGGAGCTCAGGAAACAGTACTTGGGGTATATCATCACCTAACATAACGTCACCATTGACGTAGTGGGTGGATATTCAAAAGAACTCAGAGCCACCAGGAAACACTGGTTGGAAGCAGAAGCAGTCACTTTTTAAAAGCAATGTAAATATCAGTGCTATCAAGCAGCCTTCACATCGGTCGTCATTTTAAAGTCCAGGTGGAATAAAGGAGGAATAATGAACTACATATTTCTGAACCTCTTAGTTATAAACAGTGATTAAAGATAAAACTTTATTTTAGAAGAATAATTAAATTTTTTATCACTTTTAGATTTAATATTAATCCTAGATTTTGTATTAATTCTATTAGATAGGTCTCGAATGGATTTAGCTGGGACACCTATTTTTAGTTTTCTTTTTCAGAAAACTCTAACCCCACTCCACCCTTTTTTCATTACTATAGTGTGATCGATTCGAATGAAACCAAACCGGCTTGAAGGATATTGGTATGGGTCATATCGGTGGTGGCCAGTAGTAATCATAAATGATGGTGACGATGATGATGATGATGATGATGATGATGATGATGATGATGATGATGATGATGATGATGATGATATGATGATGATGATGATCCCATTCATCAACAAAAACAACTATTTGGGGCTGGCTATTAACTAGTGTAGTAGAGTATGCTGACCAAATCTGTTATTCACCCCCTGTAATGGTTGATGTTTTTGATGAATAATTGTGTAATATACACCCATGAAGAAAAGTAAACAGTGTAGAACAAAACCTCTCAGGTCGTCTTCAGTGTTATGATAACGTGCACTCTCAGTGATCTGAAAAGAAGATTACGTTTTCTGGCTTCTTTGGCTGTAGTAGTCGTGGACCGTGTTTTGTTGATCAAACAGGCGTTGCCTGTTAAACCTTGAGTTAATTTGATTAGACTGATTAAGAACCTTGGTTGACCTTGACTAAGAATATTGATTTGGGCCGGGTTGCACTAGACCAATTACAAATTTTTTCCTGTTTTTTGGCGCTAGAAATTTTGACAAAAATTTAGAATGTTCCAACTTGTGGTAAACAACCTGATGATTTGCGTTATGTCAATCACAAACCCACGTGGAGAGTTGTTTTTTATCACACCAGAGGCCAAAACGTGGATCGAATTCATATGATTTTTTTCGCTTTGGGATTTTTTTTGAATTTTCAAATTGAGGTTCAACAAAACTCAATTGCGTTTTTGATGTCGATATTGCACTATCAGCAGGCTTTTCTTCGCGTAGCTGCTGTTTTCAGAAGACGCAGATTTCGGAATCCTCCATGGTCATGGACTTTATCCCTAGCCGGTCGGAAATTTCAGGTTCTTGAAGCTGCATACCTTGTGAGTATATATACATTTATAGAGTAGGTCAAACTTCAAGTTTCTAAAACCGCCTCGCGGAGCTTTAAATCGACAAACCAAGCACATAACATTAACACAGTATTCATGTTTCTAAGCGTTTTTATTTGACTTTCATCCTTCAAAAAGCCTTAATTATCGTATTCAAAAAATCCTTTGTACACAACCGAATTGGCCATTAATATTCAGCTAGCAAAGGTCCGCAACACAAATAGAGGATGGTAAGCCTGTGAAGAAATATTCCTGAAGATTACTTTTGCCGCTAGCTGAGAATGGATTGGAACACTTTTCAGGCTCTTTTAGGTATATTGGGGCCATGGATAACCAGACAGAACACGCACTTTAGGGACTGTACACCACCACCAGAAAAGGTTTTAGCTTTAGGAATTTATCGGCTAGCACACGGCAATTCATACGTCAGCATGGGACCTGTATTTGACGTCGGTAAGGGCACTGTAATTGAAGCTGTTTTAGACGTTGTTGGGGGCTTTATTTGAATTGAAAGACGAATATATACATGCAAAATGCACGAGCGGCAAAATGAAATTT
>OZ034967.1:53615064-53622564 GCA_964030785.1 Siderastrea siderea | reverse complement strand
AACCAGCGTTTCCTGACGATCGTCTAGCCCCCCCCCCCCCCCCCCCCCCCCCGCTTCTAAGTCTCTTACCCTTTTTCGCCCCATGCCCTCGCACGTATCCGCTTGCCTCACACTTCTTTTGCTTGGCTAAAAGGAAACAGAAACAACTGCTATGCAGGCTATGTATCGTTGGGAAACGCCGGTTTATTTGAGGGCGTTAGCTTGTTTATCGTTTGATACAGCGACTTGGGGAGACTGGGAGAGGAGGGATAATCCTTCCCACCATCTTGTCGCGTTCTCGCTTCCTCCCTCCACGCTCGCGTGCCGGGATCCCTTTCCCCTAAAAAAATATACGGAACGAATGATCCTTACGGCATTTAAAGAAAGACACAGAAGACGAAATACGTAAAGTAAAAAAATGTATGTAACAACAATTTGCACGATTCGGTTTGCAAGACAAGCCTTCTTCAGGGACTACAAGAGTAAAATGAGTAAATACGTTACAGGACCATTAACATAAAAGTTACATAAAAATCTAAAAATAAAATAAATGAATAAATAAATGGCCTGAATTACTGGCTCCATAAAAAGCATCCCCAAAATTCACACAGGATAGAGTTTTTTTGACTTCACATCATGACTGAATAGAATATGAAACTATTGTGTTTCTTGTTTTAATTCATCGAGTATAACTTGAAACGTTTTTTTTTAATTAAAGAGGGAACGAACGAACGAAAGAAAAGCTGTCATAAGAATTGACAGTCATTTCCTGGTCATTTCTCCCCCGCGCTACTGTATCACATTTCAATTGTCACGCAACATGCAACTCGCTTTTGGCCGGCATTGATCATTTTTGTCCGACGTTCCCATTGTACGAAATTTCAGCTAAGGATTGCTTTGTGAGGGAACAGAAACTCATTCAAACATTACAAGTAAGTAAATCACCGTACATCTTAGCAGAGGAATGGTTTTTTAAGTCTGGTTATAGAGTTATCTGTTCTGATCGCGGAATGAGTCAGTATGAATGGCCTGACTCCATTATATTTTCAAAACATCTTAACAAACAAATATCAAAGCTAATAAGCTTCACTGGCGAATGTATTTTAGCAGGTGGACTGCAAAAACATGCTATTTACGCGCCAGCGTTTTAGTCTCATAAAGCAACACAAAAATATCGCGCAGACGCGTTTTCATTTGCATAAGGAGATTTCTGATAGCATCTATGCCCACCGAATTCCTTTATCGTAAAGTGACTTAATGGCACATTTATTCAAGGTTTCTTTTTACTCGAATTCACGTACTTAAACATTTAAAATTTTAATATCTGCCCTAAAGTAACGATAGTTAGTTTGGAAAAGTATGAAAAGCGAAATATTCGTGCGACAGGGTAACATCGGGTATCAAAACATCACAATGTCGACAGGGATCTTTCATCGTCTAATTGTTGTATTATGTGAAACTCGCGTAAAATAAAGTCAAAACATCGCTTTGTAACTAGATTTAAGATAAGGAAATGCTTTAGCTTACTTTTAGTATAAAAGCAGTATGGTACAGACCAGAAACGTCGACCGTTGTGTCTGAAAAGCATATGTGACTTGAAATAGGAGCACAGTAAAGAAATGGCTAAATCTGTCAAAGTGCACTCCACATATTTTCACCTTGCGCTCTCGCTTTTCACGGGCCAAACTAAATATTTTAATATGATAAACAACAAGCATTTCCGATTCCAAAGAGTCCTTTTATGACCTAGATATTTGTATACCCCCGATGATATGGTCTTCTAAAAATTGGTAAAATTCAGTGTATCAACGGAATAGAAAATACTGTACTCTTTACGCGCCTGGATATCAAGGAAAGAACGTTTAGATCGACGTAAAGTTTGCTTTGAAAGCAAGTTCAAGAGATGTCTAACAAACTGTGAAAAGATTAATTCCAGGCAAGTTTTCGTTGTCTTGTACGAAAGTAGTACTGTATGCTGATACAGGATGCTTTGCCTCGGTTTCATGCAGCACAAAAAACCTCGCTTTCATGTGGGGTCTCAATATGAGGTCGAGGCATAGGGGAAATACGTCACGAGATCTTAGGTTTATTATTAATTATGATTGCATTGGTTTGTTTGTCGGTAACGGCGTCATTTTGGTTCATGTCTGAGGCGTGTAAGGGTGAAATTATGACGCCACGTCGAAGACCTTTGCGATGTTTGGATTCTTTTCAGAATATTTTTGGACGAGAAGCATTGCGTTTAATAACAAGACCCGACAGATCACATTTGGCTCGATTGGCCGAGAGGATCAGAGAAAGAAGAGAAGAAACGTGGCGTGTGTTGAATAGAGATCGCGTGGCGGCTTTTATTGAATTGGTGACCCTTGTCTGGGTCGATGAAGAAAATTGCATCCGTCACGCTTCAGAGAGAGGAACTGCGGATGAATCCCTCACGTGGACATTACTGCATCGTGTGTTGCCGTTTGCTTTACGACATTGTAATGATTTTTCAACATTGGCAAAGTGGGCAAGACCGATGTTTATGAAAGACTTTGAAAAAATGAGAACGTGTTTGGATACTAAATTTCCAGACTTGCGTGAAACATCGAGACATTGGCGTAAGGTTTGTCATTATTAGGAGGGAATATGGAAAGGCAATCAATAAGACATATAGCGTGACGTTTTCATGTTTATTATTTAACCCAAGTAGAACAATTACAAATGTTTATTAGCTTTATCTAACAATTGTTGTAAACGCACACGTTTTTTGTCACTGAATTTTTCTTTTCGTTGACTATGAATTAAATGCATGTATTTTTTCAGTCGTTTTCGTTTTAATTGAAAAGGAGAAGATCTCACAGTTATGTCTTCCTCCGAAACAAGAGGTTCAAATCGGAGTAAATAAAAAGTGTTATTGCTCATGACAGGAGTGTAAGTTTTGACTTGGTTTGAAAAACGAACACGCTTCATGTTTTACAAATGAAGTCCTTCCGGCTCTAGTCTTACTTGCTCAATGTTTTCGGGTAGACAGAATGTTCTCTGGAACAAGTTCTTGATTGCTGCCCTTGTTGCAGGAGTAATGTCTCGCGAACCAACCACAGCACTGCTCTGATGAAGGGTGGGTAGTCGAAGAGTGCCCCAGGGTTTAAATGATGTCACTTTTTTGAGACAGGAGTTTTCGATGTTGTAGGTATTTTCTGACCGATACCACTGATTGGTGTTGGTGTCAAACAGGAAGACTTCTTTACCCTGATCTATGGCTAATTGCACAGTCCACCCAGTTCCTCCTTCCACTCTTTTTTTGTCTGCACACAGTTTTCCAAAGGCAAAGACGGTATGGGCTTTTCTGGCAATGTGGTAATTGCGCTGCAAGAGGGAGAGAGTGTAAAAGTGAGTTGGAACACGTTTACACAACTTGTGAGCAGCAGCACCTATGGCAGGATCGGCTTGTATCAACACTTCGACAGAAGCAGGTGAAGTGAACTTTGCACGGGGATGATTTGGCGGAACAATCACTTCAATTTGCATTCCATATTCCCTGGCCATTTCCTCTGCTAGGGTGTCTGTTCCGTCTGCACCCCCCGTATACAATACATGTCCATGACCAATAGTCAATTGCATTTCTTCTTCATTAGTCATCATGTTTGGAGGCATTTTACCTGAGTTCTCTCTCTCTCTCTTCTTCGTCTTTTTTGACAATGAAGAAACAAGTTAAGAAAACACCGAATTTATGGACAAAATGATCAAGTGAAACAACCAATCAGAAAAACAGTTTCCTTATATAGGCAAAGCGTGGGGTATTGAGGAACCAATGAAAAAACATATTAACTGACCAATTGGAAACAGTTTTTCCTTATATGGTTAACGTGAGAGGTATTTTCTGACCAATGAAAAAACAGAACGAAAGGAACCAATCGCGATTAAGTATGTCCTTATATGGATATTTGATGAAGTTTTGAAAACCAATCAGAATTAAAAGTGATTGTATAAAGGACGACTAAGTTGAAGGGAAAAATCACAGTTGAGAAGAGAAGTTTCAGAAAGATTTTAGGAGAGCTCACATATTTTATTCACGTTCAATGTAGTACATTTTGATTAACTTGGGTTCACAACCAGCCTTGTTTGTTTGCTCCTTCCCCCTCCTTCATCTCCTCATCGTCGTCACTGTCTACCTCATCATCTTGATTGTCAGTGTCTGTCTCATTTTCAATGGTCGCCTCATCTTCATCGTTTTCACCGTCTTCCTCTTCGGAAGTTTCCGCCTCCTCCTCTTCAGGCACCGATCGCCAACGGAAAACTCTATTTAATAAAAATTTTCTTCTATCAACCGCTGCCTCCATAGCCTCTTCACGGTCCATTCCTTCTTCTTTCATAAACCGATGCAAAGTTTTAATAATTTCTTCGTGCACTGGATCCCTTTTTAGACGATC
The DNA here is from genome assembly GCA_964030785.1 of Siderastrea siderea. Lineage (NCBI taxonomy): Eukaryota > Metazoa > Cnidaria > Anthozoa > Scleractinia > Rhizangiidae > Siderastrea > Siderastrea siderea. Next base: position 53,618,173 of record OZ034967.1, on the reverse strand, counting down.
ATACCATTTGAGCGATTTTAGGTAGAGCCTTCTTAACTTTACCCTAAAATAAGGAAGCAGACGGTTGAACGCTTTGGCCTCAGCCACTGTTTGAGAAAACCCTTTTTCTTGGAACTGCTCCACCTGTTTGCTGTATTTCTGACTGAGATCCAGTTTGACTTCAGTTCTCAAAACTTCCCAGGGGTCTTGTTCTTCTTCTTCGTCCTCATGTATGTTATCATTGTCTTCAATGTCTTCACTTTCGTCTATGTTCTCATTTTCTTCATTTTCATCAACTGAGGGAGATGGTGGAAGAGAATATGGAAGCATGTTTTCCTGTTGTTCTGGTTGGTCTTCCGTTTGGTAAGCTAAACGACAACTCTGTTTCTCGTGTCGGTCGCGATTGTCACTACGACTAAAGGGTTTTTGACAATATTTGCAAAGATAGGCCATGAACTAACTCCTGAAAAAAACATTCGTTTACAACTCCCTTTTAGTAACTCATAACGAGTTAGTTAATGTGGTATGAGGTATGTGGTAGAGTGAGTTACTCATAATAGGTTATACGCATGCGCAAAATACGTGCTCATTCCTCCTCCTCACAACTCCTCATTTCCTCCTCACCGCTCCTCATTTCCTTATGAGTTATTTATGTAAAGGGTTGATTTTTAAACCGGTTGTAAGCAGGTTGCACCAGTTCAGAGCAGTTTCTACCGGTTTGAAGCAGTTACTCGATCTAACCATCTCATTTACTCCTCACTACTCCTCACTGCACATTTTTGGTGCAACACCAAAATGTGCAACATCCCTCATTCCTCCTCCTCCTCCTCCTCCTCCTCATTCCTCCTCCTCCTCCTCACTACGCAGTTACTTCCTCATTTTTGTTTGCCATGTTAAACTTTAAGCTTAATGGTTGATGTTTTGGGAACAACTGTGTTTTGCTACAATGTTTACATTGTTCCTCTAGTCTCTTAAAATTGTATTATAAAGATTATGAAGAAACCGTTGTGATAGATCGTTATAATCATAGGGGTTCACTTTTTCCAATACTATAGGACTTAGGCACTGAAGAATACCCCGATTGCGGGTTGAAATACGATGATCGGGGTTCCTTTTTCTTTGTTGTTTCTGTTTCCAACAATTTCGTTTCTCATGACGATCTCTATCATATCTGCGTCCAAATGTTTTTCCACAATATTGACAAGTGTAGGACATGTTGAGTTGCTGAAAACTGAATTCATGTATGTTTTATTATCTTGCTTTTATAGAGTAACGCCAAATTGCTGCCAGAATGCGTAACGCCAAAATGCGTAACGCCAGAATGCGTAGTGAGGAGGAGGAGGAGGAGGAATGAGGAGGAGGAGGAGGAATGAGGAGGAGGAGGAGGACGAGGAAATGCGTAAGCCAAAATGCGTAACGCCAGAATGCGTAGTGAGGAGGAGGAGGAGGAATGAGGAGGAGGAGGAGGAGGAAGAGGAATGAGGGATGTTGCAATCAGGGTATTCTTCAGTGCCTAAGTCCTATAGTATTGGAAAAAGTGAACCCCTATGATTATAACGATCTATCACAACGGTTTCTTTATAATCTTTATAATACAATTTTAAGAGACTAGAGGAACAATGTAAACATTGTAGCAAAACACAGTTGTTCCCAAAACATCAACCATTAAGCTTAAAGTTTAACATGGCAAACAAAAATGAGGAAGTAACTGCGTAGTGAGGAGGAGGAGGAGGAATGAGGAGGAGGAGGAGGAGGAGGAGGAATGAGGGATGTTGCGCATTTTGGTGTTGCACCAAAAATGTGCAGTGAGGAGTAGTGAGGAGTAAATGAGATGGTTAGATCGAGTAACTGCTTCAAACCGGTAGAAACTGCTCTGAACTGGTGCAACCTGCTTACAACCGGTTTAAAAATCAACCCTTTACATAAATAACTCATAAGGAAATGAGGAGCGGTGAGGAGGAAATGAGGAGTTGTGAGGAGGAGGAATGAGCACGTATTTTGCGCATGCGTATAACCTATTATGAGTAACTCACTCTACCACATACCTCATACCACATTAACTAACTCGTTATGAGTTACTAAAAGGGAGTTGTAAACGAATGTTTTTTTCAGGAGTTAGTTCATGGCCTATCTTTGCAAATATTGTCAAAAACCCTTTAGTCGTAGTGACAATCGCGACCGACACGAGAAACAGAGTTGTCGTTTAGCTTACCAAACGGAAGACCAACCAGAACAACAGGAAAACATGCTTCCATATTCTCTTCCACCATCTCCCTCAGTTGATGAAAATGAAGAAAATGAGAACATAGACGAAAGTGAAGACATTGAAGACAATGATAACATACCTGAGGACGAAGAAGAAGAACAAGACCCCTGGGAAGTTTTGAGAACTGAAGTCAAACTGGATCTCAGTCAGAAATACAGCAAACAGGTGGAGCAGTTCCAAGAAAAAGGGTTTTCTCAAACAGTGGCTGAGGCCAAAGCGTTCAACCGTCTGCTTCCTTATTTTAGGGTAAAGTTAAGAAGGCTCTACCTAAAATCGCTCAAATGGTATGATCGTCTAAAAAGGGATCCAGTGCACGAAGAAATTATTAAAACTTTGCATCGGTTTATGAAAGAAGAAGGAATGGACCGTGAAGAGGCTATGGAGGCAGCGGTTGATAGAAGAAAATTTTTATTAAATAGAGTTTTCCGTTGGCGATCGGTGCCTGAAGAGGAGGAGGCGGAAACTTCCGAAGAGGAAGACGGTGAAAACGATGAAGATGAGGCGACCATTGAAAATGAGACAGACACTGACAATCAAGATGATGAGGTAGACAGTGACGACGATGAGGAGATGAAGGAGGGGGAAGGAGCAAACAAACAAGGCTGGTTGTGAACCCAAGTTAATCAAAATGTACTACATTGAACGTGAATAAAATATGTGAGCTCTCCTAAAATCTTTCTGAAACTTCTCTTCTCAACTGTGATTTTTCCCTTCAACTTAGTCGTCCTTTATACAATCACTTTTAATTCTGATTGGTTTTCAAAACTTCATCAAATATCCATATAAGGACATACTTAATCGCGATTGGTTCCTTTCGTTCTGTTTTTTCATTGGTCAGAAAATACCTCTCACATTAACCATATA
>OZ034967.1:53602564-53610064 GCA_964030785.1 Siderastrea siderea | reverse complement strand
CGTGTTGTTATAATAACAAATTGCCCAGGTAGGTTTAATTCAAGATTTCTACAACCAGGCCCTGAAGCAGTGGATGCCTTCTCTCAAGATTGCTCCTCCGACAACAATTGGTTAGTGCCTCCTATTGCGGTTATAGGCAAAGTATTGAATCACATACGCGATTGCAGAGCTGTTGGAACGCTGATTGTTCCTAGTGGAAATCAGCGTATTTCTGGACTTTATTATGCAACGATGGTGTTCATTTAAATTCATTTGTGAGAAATTGGTTGTTTCTTCCTAGTGGGCCCGACCTATTCTTGAAGGGAAGGGCCAAAAATAAGCTGTTTGGAACCAAAGCGTTCAAGTCTCGTTGTCTTGCACTTCGCATTGATTTTAATAATTTGAAGCGTAACTCCCAGGCGGGTTTCTGTACTTCCTTGTTAGGCAGTTGTCCCGTTTGCCACCCCAAGGGGGTTAAGGCAGGTTTTTGTCACTTGTTTTGCATATTGGTGCTGGCTTGCTGGAGTGTGTTTTTTCTCCTTTGCAGTATTTATGCTTTCATAGCTTCCAGAGCCTCGAATGTTATTGGTTTATGACATTGTTTAGGGCCTTCGGAGCCTATGGCTGTGCTAATTAGTGGTTATTAGTCTGAATCTTCCTCGGCGGAAGCTTATGACATTTCCTCGGCAGAAGCTCACGGGACTTCCCCGGCGGAAGTTTACGGGATTTCCTTAGCGGAGGTTTACGAGACTTCCTTGGCGGAAGTTTGGGAGTATTCCTCAGCGAAAGTTTTTCGCTGTAGATGTGTTGAGATGTTGTTGTCAGCTGATTTGCTTTTGTAACGGGTGCGTTGGGAATCCCCCGGGGATGGTATATATGTGATTCAATGACTGTGTTTGAAAGCTTTCTTACCGGAAGTTTAATTTCCAGACTTTTGTTGTCATTAGCACTCTCCAGAGGTGCGGCTTGTAATTTTGTGTGTTTCTTTTTCTTGTTTTTCCTTTTCTATGTTTTCTTTTCTTTATTATTTCTCATTGTAGATGTGTTCGCCCATGGTGTTTGGTCGTCCCTTGCCGATTTGCAAGATCCATCCTTATACGAGATTTCGCGTCTAAGCTAGAGATAACAGCGATCGCTTCCAGAGCCGCTGGGACCACAGGGACCGTTCATTTTTTACGAGGTAGGGGGGACTGGTGGGATTTTTGAACTGCCATTAAGAAGTTGCATGGCCCCCCCTCAGTCAATAAATTTTTTCCCATGCCCCCCCCAATAAGGTTAAATTTTTTGGGTGACCCCCCCCCAAAAAAAAAGGAAAAAAAAAACTCAATTAAGCCAGCTATGCATACTGTACAGTTAACAAAACCATCTTTTTGACAATATCATTATATTACAATTAATACTACAGTTTCTATTAATACTAATGTTTCAGCTTGCTATAAACGTTGAAGAGTCAAAAAAAAAAAAGAAAAATCAATATCTGATCTTCTGGTTATGGCTCTTCCCGAACGTGTTGTGGCTGGCCTCTCAACTTCTTCGTCATCGATGAAGCTAAGGCAACTTCTTCATCATCATCGATGAAGGCAAGAATGACATCATTCGATTCGTCTCTTTCACTGCTGCTTTCTCTTCCACTGTTGTCGTCTTCATCGCTATCATCGTTATCAATGTCTAGCAAAGATTCATTTTCAGCTGAGTCTTTTTCTCTCAATCTTGTTTGTAGCAGATCAGTTCTTTCAGGATTCATTTGGAGAAGCCAGTGTCTGGCAATTACCTTAACCTTGTCACATTTGGTGCTCTTCAGATGCTTGTCTAGTCTATGGTGCTTGAGGTATTTGTTAAGCTCTGGCACTCGAAGCTTTTATAATTTTGTCGGATCTTCGCACAAATCTTTCCAAGCATAATCCTCATGATTTTTCTCCTTCGCCTTCTGGCTTTCCTTGGCCCTCTCCCCTGCCCTCTTCTTCTTTTTGAAATCTACCACCTCAAGATGCTTAAGGTATTCAACAACAAACTTTGGCTTAACAATAAACTTGTCAGAAAATGCTGCTACGCTTTCTGAATCTGACATAACTAGCCTGCCACTGCCACGCTCGTTCTTCAACTGAACTCTGGGCAGCCAATCGTCTGGGTTACGGCCCTCCCTTGGAGTGTTGTTGTACGGTAGGTAATGGTACTCGGGAAGACAGGAATGGTCAGGAAAAGGCTTCGGACATCTATCTATGAGTGGTCCAGTCCATTCTTTACAAAAAGAACAATTGGCTCCTACCGTTTCTCCACAAGAAAACTTTAAAAACTCCCTGCAGTTCTCCCCTTCCTCGTAATGTTCAGTTATGAACTTCTCAATCTTGGAAAAGTAGTTGTTACTAGGGACAGACATCTTTTTTCGCTCCAGCGTTTTGGAACTGTACCAGATATGATGTGTTGTGACATCTATTGATATCGTTTGTCTTATGACTCCGTTTTGAAATGCTGCGAACTACATTTGAACTGCACTCGACCAAACGAATACAGCATTTAATAAGCGATTACAACACAATGCACAACATCTATATAAAACGTAGTCTTTCTTTTCTGGTAGGTTACTAGTTCCTCTTCTGCTGAAGATGCAGACATCTCAAAGGGACGTCGGAAAACAAGTATTGGCTATATTGTAAATCCAAAAGGAAAGAGAGCGCAATACAACATGAGCATTTTCAAAGAGGCTCATTCCAAAATGCAAAAGAATGGCGAAAGTGACGAGTCCTTTAAGAATAGGTTCACCACTGAACGATCCTGTCGATACGATGTTTTACAATCAAAAGAGGTTACCTTTCTAAGTGCGGATGGGTGTTCGAAAAGAGCAAGTGAGTTTTCCAAACCAGGATATCATTTGAAGCCCAGTGATGGAAGAAGATTGAACTTCTCCATCAAAGAGCACAGAAGCATGTTTGACAAGTTGAATGGCATGGTGAAACATTTGAAAGAACATGATTCCACACTCTTCCAGCCTAATGGGCTTACCTTGAAGCAAGGAGAAGAATTTGCTCACCGGAGCAGGTCAAGTGCATTGAGGCTAAGCTGCTGAAGGTCAAGCAGGATATGGAAATGCTAGAAGAAAACAAGAAAAGTTTCCACACTATATATAAGGGCATACATAAAGAACATATAAGCAAGAGGCGAAGAAAGAAAGAAAACCGAAGAAAATCAAATGAAAGGAAGAAGAAGCGGGATGCAAACAACGTTCAACGAGTGTATGGCGTCTGTGTCGGAAACCCGCTAGGCATTGATCTTGCAGAATGTCTTGTGTATCCTCCTTCCCTAGCCATCCCTGAAGAGTGCGTCAACGTCGAAGATGTTGCAGAATTACTGAATAGACGAGATGCACCATATATTGCACAGATGTTGCAATCAAACCACTTCAGCAATGCGGCAGGAAGCAGAATAATCACAAGCCTCAAGCCTGACGTTAGAGATGATGTGTACTGCTTCCTGTATCCTGAAGAGTATGCTCTGCCTGAAAGGAACGAAAGCGACTCCCACAGTGCTAGCAGTACAAGCGACGAGGAAGAGCTTGAAGAAGATTAGCAGAGAGAAGCAATGTAGTAACAGTAACTTTATTCATTCAAGATAGTTTACAGGCCTTTATAGCAGCTTGCAGGTAGCTTAGGCTATTCTGGTCGAGCTACCACTAAAAATACAGAAATGAAAATTAAGTAACTAAATAGAAAGAAAACTTTGTTGATTTATTAAAGTTCCCTAGCTTTAAAATTGTAGTCTGTAGCCGTGGAAACGTTATTAAAAGCAGAAGGAACTTCTTTAATAGATTTTTAAGTCTAATTTGTGTATTTCGGTGGGGATATATATTTTAAAAATAGTACAACATATCCCATCTTTAAATATTACAAAAACATTTCACGTGACCCCCCTTTTCCCTTATTTTTTTAGATGGCCCCCCTTCAAGGCCATTTTTTTACGTGACCCCCCCCCAAATCCCACCAGCCCCCCCCTACCTCGTAACAAATGAACGGTCCCACAGACGCTTATAGGAGGGCATTCCTCAGGTGGAAGAGCTTTGCAAGTTCCAGAGATGAAATTCAAGCTTTTCCTGTCAAGCCGGAACATGTTGCTCTATACCTTCAGTATTTGATGGACACTACTCATTCTCATAGCTCAGTATACCTGGCTATTTATGCTATTCAGTGGGCCCATAGTTTAGCGGGCTTACAATCCCCCACTGATAGTCCAATTGTTCATGCAGTGAGGGAAGCTGCCAAAAGGCTAAAAGGAACACGTTTAGTGATCTGGAAAGATACTGTTTCTCCAGATATGATAAGGAAGCTTGTTAATCGTTCAAATTTTAGAAAATTTGCTTGAACTGAGAAATGTTTGTATTGTTGTTCTCGCTTATTCAGGGTTTTTCAGAATTGAAGAAATTCTCCAGGTTAGGTATGGAGATTTTCATGTTCATACTGGTTATGTAACGATAAATATTGAAAGGAGTAAAACTGATCGTGATCAACTTAGAAAAGGTAGCGAAGTATTAATTTCTGAAGGCTTAAGTAAGGACACTTGTCCTGTTACGATTTTGAGGCGTTATATATCTGAGGTTGAACGTTTGCCCGTTGAAGCAGATCATTTTGTTTTCAGAGCGTTGTCGAAATATTAGTCTGGAAATAAGCTTGTTTCTGTCAATAGACCTATAAGTTATTCTAGTATTAGGGATTATTTTAAGACTAGCTTCAAAGATATTGTTTCTGATATTTCGTTTTTTAGCACCCATTCGTTAAGGGCCCGGGGTGCCGCAGCTGCTAACGCTGGAGTTGAAGACAGACTCTTTCAAAGGCATATCATGGGAGATGGAAAACTGTTTCAGCCCAAAATGGCTATATAGAAGATAAGTTGAATTCTAAGCTTTCGGTTTCCAAAATGTTAGGTATTTAAGTTTGCTCTCCTAGTGCATTGGCTTTAGTATTTCATTCATTTATTTCAGTTTCCCTTTCTTTGTCTTCTAGCGCGTGTAATCATCAGATAACTGACTGCATATTCCTTAATAAACTATTTCACTTTGAATGCTCGTGTTAGTGTAGTCAGAATATGTAATTTCTGACGGATGAGTGACCTGGGAACGAATTAGTCAGAAATTAATATTCTGACGGCACGAGGCCCGGGTGTTGTCATGTGACCTTCGGGACTATTTAAGCTTTTGGCGGGAGATATTTCATCATTCTACGTCAGTCAGTCGTTCTTTCTAGTTTTATTTTTTGGAAGGATGTGTAAGGAGTACCTCTTCCTCGAGGTCCAGTGCCACTGCGTTAGATGGGGAGTACGTTTCCACATTTTTTTGGCCACAAATAAGGAGTGGTTTTTTAGTGGTTTTTCGTATCTGGCGCGGTACATTACTGTACTTTTTAGTACCTTAGTACTATACATGGAAGTCTGTGTAATAATAATGACTTTATTAACGTGTCAAGCAAAAATCTAGCGGAGGGGATTCCCCACTGCTAATAGAGGAGACCTGATGCCTTTGTCACTGAGGAATGGCTTAAAAGTTTTGAAGAAATCTCGAGGGTCTCTTTTCAGATCTTTTGTCTTCCAATACTCTTTGATTGCTAATCTTCTTTGCTTTGTTTTTTAATTCGAACGATTAATTATTAGCTATAGCACGTGTAATCATCAGATCAGGACTGACTGCATATTCTTTAATAACCTATTTCACTTTGAATGCTGGTGTTAGTGTAGTCAGAATTAAGTGTTACTGTGTTATTTTGATCGTGGCATCGACCTTTGTTTTTATGCAAGTTATGAACTGTATCTCTTATGAAATGTATCTCTTTTCAGATCGAATAACTGCATATTAAAGCATCCATTTTAATATTACATGATTGATGGTGGTCATTTCCAAATGCAACTAGTTCCTGCTGAAACAGACCGTACATTTTATACGACAACAACTTCAGGAGTACCCAGTGGAACCGCTCAGCAAAATATCCACTCTTCAGGCTATTCTTGAGCTGGCTGGCAGTTTTTTTTTAAACTGGCATTGAAATCTTGCTGGGAATTTACTGTTCGCGAAAGCTTGCTGGGAACTGTGGCCCAGCTAACGCTCTGGCTGGAAAAAATTGAACTCTTCCGGCTAGCCTGACAAATTGTCACCTACTGTGCCTGGCAAACGACAAGATGTCACGCCCGGCCTGATCAATCGATGAAATCGACAATCGATAACAATCGATGACAATCGATGGCAATCGATAACAATTAATCGATTGATATCGGAAATCGATGATCAATCGATGGCCAAGATTTTTTTGTTTTTCAATTGCCATTGTATATTATCGACTGTCATCGATTGGCATCGATTATCATCGATTTCCATATTTTTTGGGAGGTCAAAAGGGAAATATTTTACAGAAGAAATACGGTGAAATGAAATTACATAACGATCACAAATTTGTCCACGGAGAACACGGCGGAGAAACCGAGTGAAGCATCAGACAAGATCCATGCCACATTTTAATATTCCCGTGATTTATTTCTCATATCTTCCATTCGGCTTCACAATGCGAAGCAATCGTTATCCTGGTCGTCTATAGTTCCAAAATCTGCGCACTAATTCCGCTAATTCCGTGTTTTGATTAATTAGTGAAATATTTAGTCGTTTCCTGGTTAAAATTTTGTTTTGCTGTCAACTTAAAGACGTAAAACAGACGCCGATCAAGTGTTAAGTTTCTTGAGCAGTTTGTCGGCGGTTGACCGTTAACAAGTACTCTACAAATCACTGGACGCAGTGGCAGAATTGGAAATTTGATCGGTTTTTGTATATTTCTGCTGTTTTTGGGAGGTAAGTGGCTAAAGCCTCGCTGGAGGGTACAATTTTCCATGTAGAAGCTTTCAAAGCATGAATTCGATGTTTTTGAAATCTTGTTGATCCAGCGTGCTGGGAAGAGTGGAAGCGGCATTTCTCAAACAAAATCTACAGCAGTATCTCAGGAGTGGTATCGTTTGAAGTCTTCAGAATCGTGAGTAGGGACCTTTTTTAACATGAAAGTAAATGTCGTTATTTGACCGCGTTATCTGGGCAGTAAAAATTCGTTAATGTAATTCAGTTTGTAAAGTTAAGAACTGTTATATATTCGATCGCTAAATTCACAGACCACTGAATTTCAGCTGAATTGAAAAGCCAAGTAACAGATCTACCCAGGTTATTGTGTACTTGAGAAATTAAACAATATCGATTTCCGTTTTCATACGCCCGTTCAAATCGCTAGGTATTGCAAATCACTGCTCTACAAGGTAACCGACCAGATATCGGTCATCTGTAGTCAATGAGCACGCGCGAATTCGGTGACCCGGAGTAACACCTCACGCGTGAGGTAGACTCGGCAAAATTTGGCAAAATCTGGCAAAATTTGGCAAAATCGAAAAGAGGCCGACGTTCTCAATTCGTTCAGTCAAAGAGCTGGACTAGGATTTGCAAAAGACGGAAACATAGGAAAACTACCGGTTAGACGATCGTGAACTCGCTTTTTTCTTTTTTTTTTTTTT
>OZ034967.1:53595432-53600432 GCA_964030785.1 Siderastrea siderea | reverse complement strand
CAACGGTTTGAGCTTGTTATCAAGCCACTTGGCCAGAGCGCAGTTGTAGGTGCTTGTTGCTGATAAAATGGGACGTACGGCTAACTTCTCCTTATGGGTTTTTGCGAACGGAACGGTTTTTGCGAAAGGATTCTGCGAACGGTAGATTGTAGGATCTTTTCTTTATTTAACAGCGGGTGGTAGTGCTTGGGCGGCCTGCCCTTGGACTTTGGTCTTTCTAGTGGAACAGAACGGAACTTGTTGGTGTCATTAACAGACGCTTCAGATAGTAAACGTATGTACTCAGTCTTATCCATGACGACAACGCCGGACCCTTTATCGGGTTTGGTTATGACAATATCACTCCGTCGCTTTAACTGTTCGATTGCAGTCAACAGCGTCTTGGGAGGTTGTGGGCCTTTACGCTGGATGTAGTTGAGGGCTACGGAGCGTAGGGTAGCGGCAGCAAGTTCTTTGGAGTTATTATTGCTGAGGTGCCGTTCGAGGTTCCAATATGCTTTTTCGAAACTCGCCATAACATCGATGCTGGATACACGCTGGGGAATGGCGAACTTCAGGCCTCGACATAGAACCAGTTTCTGAAAGAAACTGAGTTCATACGATGATGTTAAAAGGTGACAGGCCTGACACGACTCCTGCGTGTTTCGTGATGTTGTATATAATTAGTTTGACCTTTATAGTTTTGTTCTAACGAGTATATCTTTTAGAGATCTGCCTCTTTTGTAAGAGATAATGGGTGGTTCCCGAAAAACCTCTCGAAGCAGGGGTTGTTTCTCAATGATATGCCACTTGCTCATTAAAACCTTTTTGAGATTTGGCACTGATGGGTTGTATTGCGTGACGAAAGGCAGTATGTTTTTTCGCACCTTCTGTTTTTCCTGTAGCGCGTATTTTCTCTCTTCGAATTTGACTTCTATTAGTGTCTTTTCAACTACGTTTTTTGGATAGCCTCTATCGCTTAATCGCGACTTGAAATTATTAATGTTTTCTTCAAAAAGTGCTTTTGAAGAGTTAGTTCTAAGTAGTCTGAGGGCTTCCCCTTTGATGAAGCCCTTTGCCACACCGGGGGCGTGGCAAGAAGAGAAATGCGTGTACTGAAAAGTTTCAGTAGGTTTAAAATGTGTGCGAATGTCTAGAATTGACTCTTCGTAGAATCTTTCGCCTTTAAATACTGTAGTGTCTAGGAAGTTTGTATCTCTCTCTGATATGTCAGCCGTGAATTTAATGGTAGTATGTTGCCTGTTGGCTTCTGAGATAAAGAGATCAATCTCTTCTTTTGTTGAATCCCACAAAGAAAATATATCATCGATATATCTTTTCCACTCTAGTGGTTTCGTTTTGCTCTTGTTGATGATTTCGGTTTCAACTGCGGACATAAAGATATTGGCAAAAGCAACTGCCATTTTAGTGCCCATCGCAGTGCCGTGAGTCTGAAGGTAGTCACTTCCACAAAATTGGAAGGAGTTTTCCTTAAGTATAAGTCTTAGCATTTTCCTGAGCGCATTGGTTGGTATCGGAGTTTCTCGTTGGTAGAATGTTTCGTATGCCTTGCATACAGTTTCTATACCTTCTTCTTGAGGGATGTTGGTGTACAGACTGGTAACGTCTAGTGATACCATAATTGCGTTTTGTGGGACTTTCGTCTTTTCTACGAAATTGATGAAGTCTTTTGTATCCTTGAGATACGATTTTTGTGATTTTGCTATTGGCTGGAGGATGTAGTCTACAAATGATGATATTCGTTCTGTTGGACCATCACAACCTGATATTATGGGTCTACCTACAGGTGTAGGTTTGTGAATCTTAGTAAGTGTGTAAAAAACTGGTATGCGCGGTGGGTCTGGCGTTTGACAGAGCCATTTCTTTGTCATATCGTCAATGTAGTTATGGCGGTGGAGCTCGTTTATGAGTTCTTGAACTCTGTTGAATGTCTCTCGAACCATAGATGTTTCTAAGGGCAGGTAATTATTCTTATCGTCTAGTTGTACCCTGGCCTCTTCAATCTTATCTTTTTTGTTCATTAAGACCGTTGTTGATCCTTTGTCTGCCTTTTTTATGTTTATTTCAGAATTTGTTTTAAGCTCTCTGATAGCTTGACGTTCTTTCTGTGGCAGGTTTTGTTTTGGCTTTGATAATTTAATTTCTGCGAGCTCTGTTTTGACTCCCTCTAGGTAATTTTCTAGAGCGACTGACGGTTGTACTGGTGGTTCCCAGTGTGATTTAACGTAGAAGGGATGCGGTTCTTTATCTTGGCCATGAAAAATGTATTTTAGGCGCATTCGCCTTTCAAATTCTTTGAAGTCTTGTAGGAGTTGTCGCTTAATGCGAGTTTCTCCCATGGTTGGCGTAGGAATAAATTTTAAACCCTTCGATAATAGATTTATCTGGTCAGTTGACATTTCGTAATCTGAGAGATTTTTAATGTATTTCCCTTTGTTGTTTGCGGATTTTTTGATTTTATCTCTCTTCTTTATTTTTCTTCTGTCATTATGTTTCTTGTTTTTATCTTTGCGCTTTTGTGTTTCCCTCCCCTTTGCCGTTTCGTCAGAAACAAGACAGGGATAAGATTCATTTCTTTATTCTGGTTTTCTTCAATCTTTTTCATCATTACATCAAATTTCTCGATCCTCTGCATCAGCGTGTTTGCTAACTTAATTACATTCTCACTTCGTGCCTTAGGCTTGTTATCTTTGGCCGGACGTGGCCGGTTTTTTACGAGTTTCTGATTGTCAGTTTTCCTTGCTTTGGCCTGGTTCATTTTCTGCTCTGTTTTTATTAGTTTGTTCTTGGTGCGTTCTATTTTCCTGTAGTGGAAACGGGTTAATGCACCAAACAGCTTTTGTTCGGCGTCCTTTCTGATGTGGTTTATGTCCCGCTTAAAGTCTTCGTCCGGCACGATGTTTGCTCGGACGTTGTATCGTAATGATTTTGGACATGTCTTATTTTCAGTGTGCGCCTTTAGCTTCTGGATAGAATCTTCAGATTTTTCGATTTTCCTCTTCAAGGCTATGGTGCTGTCGTCATATCTTGTTCTTTTGCTGGTGACTTTAGGGCTGTACGTCTCTGAGGGGCGTTTGCGGGTTGCCGGCGACCGTTGGCCGCTCTCCAGCTCGTCTTCACTGTACAACAGCTCTTCCTCGTTTACGGCGTTAATTTCATTTTCGCGGTCATCCGCTTGGCCTGAATTGGATGGGCCAGGTAACACGTTGCCGTCTTTGTCTAGTATTTTGTTCATTCTTCAACAAGACTGCAGTTTCGATTCTCAAGCGAATCTTTTCAATTGTTGCCTTTTTGTTTTCTGTCTGGGAATGGCAGCGTCAACTGATTTCATTCCGTTGGTGAATGAGCGTTTTGGTGCTTATATACTTGCTGTGAGGATCGAGAATTCTGGTCTCTCATTGGCCATTTTGAATTGACCAATAGCGTAAAGACTTTTTCGATCCTACAGAAGTTGTGTTTGTTGTGAAGGTCATTTTTCTATTTTTTGAGAATTTGTTGTCTCAGTTCTTGTGTATGAAACTTGTAGCAAAACGCCATTTGTATTGTCAAAATGTTTCGTTAAGAACCTGTATAGGTGGCTATAGCTCATTGTAAATGTTCTTGCAACGAGGCAGGACGGAGCACTGTCTAAAAATATCTCAATGATATTAAAAGGTGACAGGCCTGACACGACTCCTGCGTGTTTCGTGATGTTGTATATAATTAGTTTGACCTTTATAGTTTTGTTCTAACGAGTATATCTTTTAGAGATCTGCCTCTTTTGTAAGAGATAATGGGTGGTTCCCGAAAAACCTCTCGAAGCAGGGGTTGTTTCTCAATGATATGCCACTTGCTCATTAAAACCTTTTTGAGATTTGGCACTGATGGGTTGTATTGCGTGACGAAAGGCAGTATGTTTTTTCGCACCTTCTGTTTTTCCTGTAGCGCGTATTTTCTCTCTTCGAATTTGACTTCTATTAGTGTCTTTTCAACTACGTTTTTTGGATAGCCTCTATCGCTTAATCGCGACTTGAAATTATTAATGTTTTCTTCAAAAAGTGCTTTTGAAGAGTTAGTTCTAAGTAGTCTGAGGGCTTCCCCTTTGATGAAGCCCTTTGCCACACCGGGGGCGTGGCAAGAAGAGAAATGCGTGTACTGAAAAGTTTCAGTAGGTTTAAAATGTGTGCGAATGTCTAGAATTGACTCTTCGTAGAATCTTTCGCCTTTAAATACTGTAGTGTCTAGGAAGTTTGTATCTCTCTCTGATATGTCAGCCGTGAATTTAATGGTAGTATGTTGCCTGTTGGCTTCTGAGATAAAGAGATCAATCTCTTCTTTTGTTGAATCCCACAAAGAAAATATATCATCGATATATCTTTTCCACTCTAGTGGTTTCGTTTTGCTCTTGTTGATGATTTCGGTTTCAACTGCGGACATAAAGATATTGGCAAAAGCAACTGCCATTTTAGTGCCCATCGCAGTGCCGTGAGTCTGAAGGTAGTCACTTCCACAAAATTAGAAGGAGTTTTCCTTAAGTATAAGTCTTAGCATTTTCCTGAGCGCATTGGTTGGTATCGGAGTTTCTCGTTGGTAGAATGTTTCGTATGCCTTGCATACAGTTTCTATACCTTCTTCTTGAGGGATGTTGGTGTACAGACTGGTAACGTCTAGTGATACCATAATTGCGTTTTGTGGGACTTTCGTCTTTTCTACGAAATTGATGAAGTCTTTTGTATCCTTGAGATACGATTTTTGTGATTTTGCTATTGGCTGGAGGATGTAGTCTACAAATGATGATATTCGTTCTGTTGGACCATCACAACCTGATATTATGGGTCTACCTACAGGTGTAGGTTTGTGAATCTTAGTAAGTGTGTAAAAAACTGATGTCTGTGCACACTCGAAAGATCTCGAGGCTTCTTAACATGGAAGTCGATGTTGACGAACACATTTTAAACATCTCATCGTATGAACTCAGTTTCTTTCAGAAACTGGTTCTATGTCGAGGCCTGAAGTTCGCC
>OZ034967.1:53555432-53590432 GCA_964030785.1 Siderastrea siderea | reverse complement strand
TCCGAAAGTGATCCAACAGATGACCGCCAGAAAACCCAGCCTATTGAATGTTTTTGGTGTTAACATTCCTTTAAAACAGATCGTGGTTAAATAAAGGTTTATTATTATTATTATTATTATTACTATTATTATTATTATTATTGTCCATGGCGTTTTTAGTTTATCTTTCACCCACTCAAAGAGATCTTGTTTTCCCCAAATTTAAAAAAAAGGGAAAAAGTCCTGGGGACGAGGTTGTGAGTGGACTAGTCGGGTTATTTTTAATTGAATTTTTATGTTATCCCAAGAAGCCCAAATTTGGCTGTCGTACGGCAGGAAATAAAACATTTAAGAGATTTATAACAGTAAATGCTTAGGTGATTGTAATAAAAATCATTGCGGTTTTTACATCTTATACAGAGGTTTCAAGTAAGCCTCAGACATTTTTTGCTTTCTTGAAATTTTATCAAGAGTTGTTCTCGCACGGTTTTAAGCAAATTACGCTACCATGTCTGGGAACCAAATTTTTTACGAGCTGATTTTCTTTTTCTCTCTTGTTTTTACTATCATTCTTCTTCAAAATAGCGGTCACTAGAAATGGGTTGTTGAAACACTCTAAGAAAAAATATTGCAATCGGTTCGCTCGGTAGAGATAATTTTTTGGAAAGTAAATTACGTTACTATGTTTCAGGGACAGTATTTTACATTCTAAATAGAGAAGTTGGCAACTGGTGTTTTAAAGAAACTAGCTTACAAAGACAAGAAATTATATAGAGAGGACTAAAAGTAGATTGTAATATTATGTTACCGTAACGTAATTTACTGGAAATAACCGCAAGAACTTGGTCGTTTTTTGTCCAATTTCAGGAAAACAAAGTTCAAATGATTGTGTGTTTGGAAATGATATTGGAAAGGGTGTTGGGAAAACCTTTTTAACTTTCAAAGCGCCAATGGACCCTGTTAGCTGAGAGTGGGTGTTAATGCGTACGTCACTTCGCAATACTATGCATTACTAACAGTACATACTTGGCTTTATATTGATATTGGTTCGTACAATATGGTGGGAGATCAAGAACGGTTCAAGTGGTGGACTTTTTTTTGCCATGGTGGGACGGGAGGGTGGGGGTAAGTTCCACAGCTTGAAAGCTATTGAAATCCTAACCCCTTTACAGACCAAATAGCTCAATTTTCACACTCTGCTTCAGACCCTGAAATTCTACACTCCACGCTTCACTTTTCACGGTATTTCATGTACTAAAGCTTATTTCCAAAAATACTTTATTTCAGACCAAGATGTATTCTCTATTTCATGCAAACAAGACCGAAACCGCCTAAAGCCTGTATCCTTGGGAATTCGGGACATACCTACATTGCATAACATATAATTTATAAGTGAATGTGTGACGAGTAGAAAATCGTGACGAGTAGAAAATGACCCCCCACATAAATTTATTTGTTATTTCCGGTTCCGGCGAGCCAGGTTTTCCATATTTGGTGACCATGCGGTTATCACGTGACATTGAAATCTTTGTAAAGCGAAGAGAAATCGTAGTTGAAATAAACCACAAACGAGTCAAGAGATTTCCAAGTTCTTTATTCGTTTTGCTTCGCTTTGGGACCGATAAACAGCAAGTTTACCGGCGTAACATTTTGGTGACCCCGACGTGACACGCTGCTCGGGTTTTGAGCCCGAAAGTAGTAGCGTGAAGTGGAAAATTTCGAGTGTTTGTGTGTGGGTTTCGAAAGAAATCAAGATGGCGCCTTTGTGATGGCTACTAGTGGAAATATGGTGCTGTTTCGTCGTTATTGCTGCGTGAGGATCTATAAGGGTTCTTTGTGCTATCGATGAGCTATCGTCTTGGCTTTGGCAGAGTTTGTTCGTGTTGTTTGTGATTGAATATCAAGGGAAGTTCAAATGGTGTTTGCACGTGGAAAAATGGTTGACACGACTGAAATCGAGGAGATTCAACTCACACTGGAAGCGAAAATCTGTGCCATGGATATGGATATGCTCATGGGATTAGCAGTGAAGCTCAAAGTTGTAGTGGAGGGCCTTCGAAAATTGCAATTGTCGAAGAAAATTCGCGAGAGAATCGAGACGGACGTGGAGGAATGTGAAGGGTCCGAAGCGAAGAAAAAATGTCTCGAGGGTTTCGTGGAGATGGTGGAAGGTCCGCCGCCATTGGAAGGTGACTTCACGACCGCTGCTAAAACAACTAAAAAGGAAATTGAAAAGGAAACGACGCAGAAACCACAGAAGCTGGCCACCGTGGATATTGGCAAAGTCCTGAAGCGTGAATTGAAGATTCATGGCCAGATAACGGCGGGAGAACCGCACAACGAGGGACTGTCATTTGTCAGTCTGGTGAGACAAATTGATGGCGCTGTGAAATTGGGATACTCGGAGAGCGAAGTAGTAGAGGCAGTGATAAGAGCCGTAAGCCCAGCTTTGAAGCTAAGATCATATCTAGAAATGATCCCTGATCTGCCTTTATCACGACTGAGGCAGATTTTGAGGGCTCATTTCAAACAAAAATCTGGAACAGAGCTTTATCAAGAACTGTCGGTGTTATGTCAAGCGGCGAAAGAGTCTCCCCAAGAATTCCTAATAAGGGCAATGAATTTGCGACAACAAATCACATTTGCTTCCCAAGCCACTGATAGTTCTGTGAAGTACGAGGCACCTCTGGTTCAGTCATTATTCATACACGTTGTGGAGACCGGGTTGCAGCAAGAATCTATCAGAGCAAAGCTAAGACCACTCTTGGAGAAGGCGAATGTGAGTGACGAGGAGCTAATGGAGCGCATTAATACAGCTGTCTCCGCCGAGACAGAGAGGCTGAACAAGATGGGTAGCAAGAAGAGTCCGCAAGTAAGCCATGTTGATGCACAGAGCACAGACACAGACCAAGGTGCGACATCCAAGGATAAACCAGCCAGCAAAGAAGCAAAGCCGAACAAGCTAGTTGCGACACTGGAAGCCGTCCAATCTGACCTGGCATCCTTGAGAGAGGAATTTCGCAAGTCTCAGGTCACTGCAAGAGAGTGTGGTCCACGGGAACAACCAAGTCGCCGCATGAATTTGTGTCATGCATGTCAAGATGCGGGGGAACCGCGATGTGGCCATTGTTACAAGTGTGGATCAGAGGAACATTTTGCTCGTGGGTGCAAGAAGAATCGGAATCAGGGAAACTCCCAGGGGCTACGGCAGGGGGACAGGGTGTAGCCCAGGATGTTCAGTTGTCCCACGCTTGTCAATCATGTGGAAAGAGAGAGGTACAGTCTGACACCAGTTTTCAACAATGTAGCAAATGTAAAGTTGTTCGGTATTGTTCTCAAGCATGTCAACATAGACATTGGGGAGAACACAAGGTGTTGTGCAAGGCAATATCGCATTTTACTGGACAGGTTACCGCTGCGAATGGTGGGAACGAGGGAGTGTACCTTAGTCACCTGTCACCTAAAGAACATACAACTGTCGTTCAGTTAGTGGGGCGAAAGTGTATGGTGAATTGCGAGTTGAATGGACAGGGAACTGAAGCATTGTGGGATACTGGAGCGCAGGTTTCCATCATTTCGTGGGACTGGGTTCGGAACAATTTGCGGGAATGTACGGTGCAGCCTGTAGAGAAACTGTTGGGGGTAACGCAACTAGATTTGAAAGCAGCTAATGGGACTGATCTGCCTTACATGGGGTGGATTGATGTTGATTTCAAACTAGCAGGGAAGAATCATGAGTATGGAGTTAATGTACCCTTTCTAGTTTCCAAAGACCGCATAGACTCACCTATCATAGGGTACAATGTGATTGAGGAAATTTCACGCAATGCAGCATCTAGCTCTACGGGTGATGAACAAGCGCCATTACTGGATGTATTATCTGCAAGTTTACCCAGCGTGGATAGAGATAATATTGAAGCCCTTGTTAAGTTTGTGAACACTGAGAAGTCTGAAGAGTTATCTGCTGTTAAGACCAGTAAAAGGGACATATCCATACCAGCGGGCCAGTGGGTTCAAGTTGCTTGTCATGTAAATGTGGGCCCTGTTGAACGAAGAGTACCTGTTCTTTTTGAACCAAATCCAGAACACCCATGGCCAGATGGTCTTGATGTACAGGAAACACTGGTGACTGTATCCAGGGGGGGACGTGTCAGGATTCAAGTTGAGAACAATACTAAACATGACATTACCTTGAGAAACAGGACACTGCTTGGCCAACTATACCTGGTTAGTTCAGTCACCCCACTGGATGTCAAACTAGCAGATAAATCCAAGGGAACTGACGATAATCATGATGATCTCGACTGTCGTGCAGCACAAGTCAACTCGGTCAACAGTGATCCAACTCAACAGAGGTATGACACTAATGACATTCCACCACATTTGTCTTCTATTAATCTGGAGGGATTGGATTCTGATCAGAGAAACCTAGTTTATAAAATGCTAGTTGAAGAGTCTGATTCATTTGCAAAGGATGACGAAATTGGCAATGCAGAGGGTTTATTGCTGGATATTAACTTGGAAGATTCAACACCAGTGCAACAAACTTACAATGCTATCCCCAAACCCTTATACCCAGAAGTCAAACAGTATGTCGAAGATCTATTGAATAGGGGATGGGTACAGAAGTCACGGTCTGCATATTCCTCGCCTGTTGTCTGCGTCAGAAAGAAGGATGGGACCCTGCGACTATGCGTCGACTATCGCAAACTAAACCAAATAACAGTCCCAGATCGTCACCCGTTGCCACGTATCCAGGATACGCTGGACAGCCTTGGCGGTAATCGGTGGTTCTCACTCTTGGATCAAGGCAAGGCGTACCACCAAGGCTATATAAGTCCTGAAAGCAGACATAAGACAGCATTTATTACTCCATGGGGCTTATTTGAGTGGGTTCGCATCCCATTCGGGTTAATGAATGCACCTGGAGAATTTCAACGGTATATGGAACAATGTTTGGACGGCCTTAGAGACAGAATTTGTATCCCATATTTGGATGATATCTTAGTATACAGTGGAACATTTGAAGAACACGTTGACCATGTGCGCACAGTATTGCAGAGGCTTCGTGCTAATGGCATAAAGTTAAAGGGGAAGAAATGCGATCTGTTTCGAAACGAAGTCAATTATCTGGGGCAAATTGTGTCAGCCGATGGGTACAGACCAGATCCGAAAAAGACACTTGCAGTTACTTCCTTGAAAGATTTGAGGCCAGGAACAGTTGGCGAAGTCAGGAAGCCATTATCGACGATAAATCAAGGATTTCTCGAAAGTCGCTAAACCATTGTTTGATCTTCTGCAAGCTTCACCTGCTGACAAAAGCAAGCCTTCAAAGAGTAAATCCAAGTGCAATAAGAACTGTGTACCATCAAGTAAACCTGTTGTTTGGAAAGACCATCATCAAGGGGCTCTAGAGGAATTGTTGGCACACCTGACGAGCCCTCCCATCCTAGGGTTCCCCGATTACAACCAACCATATGTTCTCCATACCGACGCGTCGCAAGAGGGACTAGGGGCAGTGTTATATCAGCGGCAAGATGGGAAGCTAAGAGTGATAGGATACGGATCTAGATCCCTCAGCCCTGCTGAGAAAAACTACCACCTCCACTCCGGGAAGCTAGAGTTCCTCGCACTTAAGTGGTCCATCACTGAACACTTCCGGGACTATCTCTTATACGCTCCTAGCTTTGTGGTCTACACAGACAACAACCCCCTTACCTATGTATTGACATCAGCCAAGCTAAACGCCACTGGACACCGCTGGATCGGCGAGCTAGCAGATTTTAACTTCACCATAAAATACAGGCCCGGTCATTCCAATGGTGACGCAGACGCGCTCTCAAGAATGCCTATGGAGTTTACCACGTATATGGGGTCCTGTACAGAAGTCATGTCATCAGACCAGATCAATGCCACCATAACCGCGGTTACAGCACAGAGTGAAGGGATTACAACATGGGTGTCTGCTATTACGCATGATAAGATAGTTCTGGACATTGACAATGTCTCCCTTGGCCCTGGACAGCATACCATCAGCAATGGTAGAATCCTGCAGGCCCAGAGGCAAGACAATGCGATTGGTAGGGTTCTAGCTTTCAAACTGGAGGGAAAACGCCCATCCATCCAAGAAACGCGCCAGGAACAACCAGGTGTTAAAGCGTTACTAAGACAATGGCGCAAACTCAAGGTTAAAGATGGCTTGCTGTATAGAGAAACCGACGAGTACAAGCAGCTTGTTTTGCCACGGCAGTTCCACCGCACGGTCTATAAAGAACTCCACCAAGAAATGGGACACCTGGGAGCAGCACGTGTTTTACAGTTAGCTAGAGAACGGTTCTATTGGCCTGGAATGGAACAGGATATCACCCACTTTGTGACGAATGTCTGTGGTTGCTTGAAACAACGGAAACCGGTTCTGCCAACATGTGCACCACTGAACCCCATCATCACCTCATCGCCATTTGAACTTGTTTCGATAGATTTCTTGCACTTGGAAAAGAGCTCCGGTGGATATGAGTATGTCTTGGTAATCATAGACCATTTCACAAGATTTGCTCAGGCCTATGCAACCAAGAATAAATCCAGCAAGACTGCTGCTGAGAAGCTCTTCAACGACTTCATCCCTAGATTCGGTTTCCCGGCGAAACTGTTACATGATCAAGGCAAAGAGTTTGAGAATGACCTCTTCCATCAGCTACAGAAGCTAAGCGGGATTGAGCGGCTCCGAACTACGCCTTATCAGCCCCAAGGGAATGGGAAGACAGAAAGATTCAACCGCACACTATTGTCAATGCTAAGAACGCTGCCCGAGGACAAGAAGACGAGATGGAAGGACTCGCTCAACAAAGTGGTGCATGCTTACAATTGCACTCGCAATGATGCAACTGGTTTCTCGCCCTTCTTCCTGTTATTCGGTCGCACGCCTAGATTGTCGGTAGATCTCATGTTTGGAACTGCACCAGGATCACCCAAACAAACTCACACTCAATTTGTAGAGAGTTGGAGAACTGCAATGCAACAAGCATACGCAATTGCGATGAGAAACAGCGAGAAGTCTGCCACTGCTGGAAAAAAACACTACGACAAGAAGGTTCGTTTCACCCAGTTGCGCCCTGGAGACCGCGTACTTGTGCGGAACTTGTCTGAGCGTGGCGGACCAGGTAAACTCCGTTCCTACTGGGAAGATGACATACATACAGTGGTCGAGCAAAAGGGTGACATGCCAGTATTTGAGGTACGACCAGAAAGACCTTCTGGAAGATCAAGAGTTCTCCATCGAAACTTACTGCATCCCTGTGAGTTCCTCCTGCCCGATATTCCGGTGGATACTGCACCTACAGTCCATCGCCACAGACAGGCAAGGAGACCTGCAACCCGGAACAATGCACAACGGCTTGAGGTGGACGATGATGGAAGCGAGAGTGACAGTGACAGTCGGGATGGTCTACTCTTGGAGATAACATACGATGGAGCGTCTGAACAGGAGATGCCGGCGGACCAACCAGTTGTAGCCAATGAAGAGGCTGATTGCAGTGAAGTACCTGTAGCAGGTAATGGGATGGAGATAGAAGCTGAGCAGGGTAACGTACCCCTGGAGGCTGACCACCCACCACCTCCTGACTTACCGGTCGCAGAACAGCCTGATTTACAGCTAGGAAGACCAGTACGAAATCGCCACCCTCCTGTTCTACTCAACTATGACTCCCTTGGAACTCCATCGCTCTACCCATCCTATGTATCGAGCATCCAAGCCCCAAGTAGTGTTTATACACCGCCACCATTGTACTGGCTGCAGCCTCAGCAGTGGGTCGTCCCAATATATCCACAGTACATGATGAACTGCTGGATTCCACCACGGATGAATACATCGTGTTGAAACTATGAACTCTCGGAACTATTGTGATTGCCATTGTAATATTAGGTAGAAAAAATAGCACTCGTTTATCTATCACCATGATAGTAAATTGCGAAGAAGATACACAGTTATCTTGAAGGACCTTGGACTGAAATAGAGTTGAGATAAGGAATGGACTTGCATGTTATATCATAGTAGGCCTGATCACCCTATATGACAATAGTATTGTGCTTTTGTTCATTTAAGATTTAGATATTCATGTTCAAGGTAAAATGTCCAGGAGGACATCATTTTAGCGGGGGAGTGTGTGACGAGTAGAAAATCGTGACGAGTAGAAAATGACCCCCCACATAAATTTATTTGTTATTTCCGGTTCCGGCGAGCCAGGTTTTCCATATTTGGTGACCATGCGGTTATCACGTGACATTGAAATCTTTGTAAAGCGAAGAGAAATCGTAGTTGAAATAAACCACAAACGAGTCAAGAGATTTCCAAGTTCTTTATTCGTTTTGCTTCGCTTTGGGACCGATAAACAGCAAGTTTACCGGCGTAACAAATGCTCCCCTGTCCTCCGGGAGCAAGAGCTCTTTAAAGCCAGCCTTTCAAGGGTGCTCCTAAATATTGAAAGGTATCGGCATTCAAAGCCCGTCGTGACTCGCAAAGGTAACTACAGTGCTCCATAATAAAAGTAAAAACAAAAAAAAAGAATAAATGAAAAAGAGACAACGTAAAGAAAAAGAGAAAAACAAGGAATGTGAGGCGAAGCTACACATTTCTCGCGGCCGTTTTGGCAACATTACGAAATCGCATATACCGGCAGTGCACGACGAGTTTCAGCAACGTGGTTCATCTGACGCGCGCAAAACTTGTTTTTCTCGCGGGTTCTGGTGTAAAATTGTTGACCGGAGGTAGGTATATATGTACGTACTCTCGTCCGTGCGGGTTACAAGCTATGATCATCCAAAGTGACTGGCATAGAGTTGTCCATTTCGAAATTCAGGCTTTCGCGGCCTTTGGCCCGCATATGACCCTTCGCTAGTAAGGTTTAACCAGGCCTTTAACATTTTTAATAATTCATATGGTATTCAGCAAGTTGTCCTTGTCATCCAAATTTCCCGATAGTTACTTCCAAATTTGTTGCTTTTGTTGATTGCTTACTTGCTTGCACCTAAGAAAACGCAACGGGTAAGAGCCTGGTAACCAGGATGATATTTAAAGAAAAAACTTTCTTTATTTTTAACTGCATTGACCTTGTTTCAACCCATTGTTACTGATTACAATGAGATTCTACTTCAGTTCTATTTATTATTATTATTATTATTATTATTATTATTATTATTATTATTATTATTATTATTATTATTATTATTATTATCTGACATTGAAATTGAAGCAACCGAGGGAGCCATTAGATAGGGACTTTGATTGATTTTATTATTTATTCCGAGTTTCACGAATGAGCGCCACTAGGATATATATACTTTTAACTATTTAGAATATTTTATTACCTTTTCATAAATCATTAGTATTTTTAACCTATTGATTGATTGTAATGTTTTTTTTTAAAAAAAAGAAAAAAAGAAAAAAAAATTATTATTATTATTATTATTATTATGATGTTGCCGCCATTCAATACGTGTTGGCCCTCAGCCTGACGTCAAATTTAAGTTCTCTTATTCAACATAATTATCACATCACGCGTGACAAAGGATTTTGTGTATAACCGGAATTTAGCTGCTGACTTCCGTACACGATAAATTTGCGTGATTATTTCTCGAGAAAGACAAGCGTGGAAAGCTTCCTCAATTCTCAATTTCTCGCACGGCGCCTTTTCCAGCTAAAAATGCGAAATTTACATATGTTTTCTGTGATTTAATTATCTGAAATCAGAATTTACAGTGTGTATACCTTGAAACTTTTACTTGAAAATGGCATCAAATGGCATCGAGGGAACAAATCGCTTCCCGTCTGACGAAAATCGTTCCAAGCAGGATGAAACACGGGTAAGAAAGTTCATGATATGTTTTGAGTCTCGACTAAATGTAGCCCAGTCCACACCTATTCTTAACTGCTCTATCTGAAATACATTGCGTATTACTGCTTACGAAGTATTCTATTTGTTCAGCTTAGAGGGATGTTCATTTACTCTGAAAAGCTGACGGGTTCTTAAGAACTTCGGAGTTGCCACAGAGGCCCAAAGAACTTTGAATCATTCATTATAAAATTAATTTATAATTTGAGTCGCGTGATACGTTTGTATACAAATTGAGCAAACTGACTGCTTAGTCGAATGTGTGTAAGTGCTTCATCAAAACGCTATATTTGGCTCGCTGTCTGAGTTTTAGAAGAACATCTCTCGACCTTCGGTTGCAAGTACTGCTTAGAATAGCAACTACAAGCCGTTCTTTAAGACCAAACTCCAAACCTTTCAAAGAACGGCATCTTTGCACAGATTTTTGTTGTTTTTGAAATCAAATGTCGTTTCAATCTTAAACCAGCCGAACTTGTATGGAAGCTTGAACCTGCTGGAACATTAAAACGTGATTTTTTTACCATTGCCATAGATTCAACTGTTAGTCCAAAAATGACCTTAAAAATCCTTTCAGTTCAACCTTTTCATTGCTTGTAATTTTCACGTGTGTAATGTAAAATATTTTATAATTACCACCCTAGTTAAAACTTCACACATCATTGATTTAAATTCAGAGAAGTCGGTGTTGCCTCATTATGTTTACCATTGCTTAAAACTTTGAATTAAATCCTCAAAAACAAAAAGGTAGAAATTAAGACAAAAAAAAAACTGGAGTATGAACTTGTTGGCAATTTTTCGTCTTGATCAGAGATCAACGAGACCACCAAGGCTAGCCATTTCAGTTTTACATATTGGATACGGCTGATTGCAATGTGACAAAGCAATATTCACTCTTCCGTGAACACATACAGTATTCGTTTACAACGGCACGAAATCTTAGCATTTCAAGAGACAGGAACATTTATAAGAAATGGTTGAAAGATGTGACGTCACAGGAACGCCTTTAGAAACGATGTGCCTTTTTCCTCTATTTCTTGGAAGCAGTGCATTTGAGAGTATTTTTAGCCCCATAACAAGAGTAAATTTTCTATGACAAATGGTATTTGCCCGTGTAGATAGATTGTCAAAGCAAATTTGTCAAAGTTTTGCGTAAAATTAGTTCCCAGATCCTTCGCGTGCGTGTTTTTTTCGAGCCTAACTAAGTTATTTTGCCATTTCATGCATTTTCCAAAGTCCGTGCAAACTCACGATCCTATCCGCGTTTTCAGCTACATGTCGTAATAAAACTACTGCTCCGAGCCACATGATATAATTAAACTTGCCCATAGTTGAAAAATGAGCCTTATATTTTTCTGTATTTTTCACTTACTTTGTGCAACTTTCCGGCTTTCCCTCCTTGGGTGCTTGCTATCCCACTGTCTAGAAGTCATTGCCAGCACACAGACAAGGAAATTTGTCAGAAAGAAATTGTTCACTCATGCACACGGTCAAATCATTTGTCACAGAAAATTCGTCACAGAACGTTTGCTCGTGTGCAAGGACGCTTCAGAGCTAGTCCTCGCAGGATTGCCTTATTTACGTTGTGATGGATAAAAATGAATGAATTTAATTTCACGTTCCTAGTTTGTCGTAATTTTGAACGACAAATCAACAGTATTTTCCTTTACCTTTCTCAGTTGATTTCAGTTTAAAGTCATACAAGTGTAATATACAAAAGGTTATATGGGCCGTATTTATCTCAGTTGAAAGACGTCTCAGACGTCTCAGTCGTCTGAGACGGATAATGCGTCTGAGACAAATTATGAGTCTTCTAACATACATACGGCCATTAAGAAATAAAAACCCCATAGCTATGTTGTAGTGAACTTAGCCGGAATTTTTCCTCCTCATTTCCTTCCAGTATTACATTAGGAATAAAAAGTCCTTCCTTAGGAGCCACGTCCATAGAGTGTGACACACTCTCGGACAGCTGTGTACAAGAAATCATTCCAAACATGCCTTCGAACAAAGGGTCTTCAAGAAGAAAAATACTGAATTTTCAGAAGATATTAGTCGACTACGGTAGCTCATCTGGAAAAACCGTTTTTCAATATGATTACGATAGCAATTTATCCTGTTTTCAAGTCAAACGCTTTTACTTTTATCATTGAAAGTCAGGTCTTCTTCACGTCTTTGTATAGTTAGAGGTTTACAAAAATCTTTCGCTGACAAGTGGAAAGGGGCCGTACCTTTGGAAAAAAATAATTTTTTTTTTGGAAACGATGCTGCGTCCCTTCTTGTCCTACGTCACGATGGCGGGTTTTTACACAACAGAAAAAACATCATTCGTTTGTATCAGGAAACAACAACCTGAAGAATTCTGGTACTTGAAGTAAAATTACTTTGACGCCATTGAGAAAATATTTAATTCTAGGTCATTCTTGGAGTTTATCTAGGTTTCGACACCCGGGTAAAATCCCTGCCTTATTTCGAAAAAATATAACGTACTTGTTTAATAGGCAACCTTTAAATTTAAGAGTATTTCAAGTTTGTATCCGCCATGGAAGTCATCGTTTGAGGACTTATTTGGTTTGGTTATCCCGCCTAAAAAATTGTAAATTTTAATTCAATCGTGGCGTGCCCGTGACAACTGCCTCAGAACATTTGTAGCCACCCTCGTTGATTTTCACCAGGGCGTCATTTGACTACAGCTACCAGAATCCTCCGGACCGTTAAGCTTGCATTTTTTTTCGACCGTTTGGATTCCATAACCTCGCCTCGACGTCAGAAAATGGCTTCTGGTCTATAGCGCTTAAATGGAAAAAATTCTAAATTTGAACGAATTTCTTCTATGAGCTCGAGGTTCCTTTGACATTTTTGTCACTTTCAACTTCACACTGTTCAGTTGAAAATGCAAAAAAAAAATAATAAAACGCTTAGAAAAAACGTTTTTTTACACTTGCAACTGCATGAGAGTCGGAAATAGTAAAATTCACCCCAAATGGACTACCATCATAAATTAACTGACTTGCTAAAGTATGTCGCCTTTTGCCTTCAATAGCCCATTCGTGGCAAGGATTCGTGGATATATTCCACTTTTAAGAGAAGAACTTGTAGCCAGTTTATCCCCTCAAAGAAAGAAATAAGACGGTAAGTATGATTTTGCCTTAGCTCTTGATGTAGTGTTATTTTTCTCTAATGACAAGGTTTGACAAGCACGGAAAACTTAAAACAATAATCACGGTCATTAAGCTAGGGACACTTCACAAAATCTCACACTGCACCACGCACTCACTCCTTTCGCCACACACTGTTGACGTCAAGCTTCTTTTACAAGCAGAAACGTACCCCCATCGTTGCCCACAGAGTTCCGCTGTCAACACTGGACAAAGCAGGGGGAGGGGGCGTCCCAAGGGTGTGCCGGAATAACTGGACAAACAAACTTATTCGGATTGCTACTGTATGATGATCTTCCAATTCTAAATTTTTGGTTTTACCGTGTATTCTTTTGTGTTCATCCTTGTATATCGGTACAGTAGCACCTAAACGAAAGTGTAAATCGTAAACCGATTGACCACTTATTGTTTCAGTTGCTGTTGTGGTATACTGGACAATGATCACCAACCCGAGGCAGTACGCCATATTCCATCCAGCGAGGTCACGTGGGACGTGAACAGACACACAATCGAGGAACCAACGGACGCCTATGGAGAACTGGAATTTACTGGGGCTGGACAAACAAGCAGGGCTAAGGTCAGGACAGCTAAAGTGCGTCAAGGGCCCCTGCAATATACATTAACAACTTATCGTGTTTATGTCGAAGAAGGCCGAAAATTGATTTATTGTCATCATTTCAGTGTTTTATAATGAAATGATGACAACCATCACAGTTAATGATATCAACTACTTAAGCAGTTGACAAATTCAGGCTTGAACGGGGTTCGAACTAGTGACCTCTGCGATACCGGTGCAGCGCTCTTTACCAACCTCCTAAGTTGGCTTGATAGCTCAATTGGATAGAGCGCTGCACCGGTATCACAGAGATCATGGGTACGAAGTCTGTTTAAGCCTGAATTTTTTCCAGGTTGTTCTTTTTTGAATTTTTTTTTCAGGTTGTCCTTTTTAGAATTTTTTTTCCGGTTGTTCTTTTGTCAACTGCTTAAGTTAATATCTTTAACTGCGATGGTCGTCATCGTTTCATTATTTCATCCGCAGTTCAATCACATATATGGTTATTTCATATATTCATTCTCATTTGTTTTATTCAATTTTTTTGTTCTCTTTTTGTAGTTCATCCGGATCTCTCATGACACCGATCCCGAAAAAGTTCTTCGCCTTTTAACACAAGAATGGAGATTAGAGTTACCCAAGCTACTCATCTCTGTGACTGGCGGAGCAAAAAGCTTTCTGCTGCATCCTAAGTTAAAGAACGTGCTTCGACAGGGACTGCTGAAGGTATTTTATTTTTAAATCTCGTTTATGGATATAAACTTTAACCTTTCCCTGAAGAATGACGCGCTATTTCGTTTTTCAACCAGAAGGTCTCTTTTTCAACTTTTTTTACTTGTGGTGGGCTTTTGCGAGGCAAGTTTTTTGACGAAGAAGTGGAATTTTTATCACCCTAGCGTGGTGTAGTTAATATATATCTCTAGTGATGTAGGTAGCTTCTTTCACCCTCTCCTCACAATTATATTAGTTGATGTGGGGATAATTTTTTCCAATTATAAATCATTATTCAACGTTGCGTTATTTTATCTCTATTTCTCCCACTTCCCTACACCAAAATGTCCAATTTTGCGTGCTCAACGTGGTGTGCTTGCGGTTGGGCTTGCATTCAAAGCTTCTAGCCTCTCGATGTGATCAGTGGATGATCTCAAGGAAAATCATGCAATTAAACGCCAGTGAAACGACTCTGAACCTTCTGGTCCCCAGAGCCCACGATCCTTTTGGTCTGCGCTCGATCTCTGGTGCAGACCACAAGGATCGTGGGCTCTGGGGACGAGAATGGACTCTAAACTGAGCAAGACACAAGAGTGTGAACTCCTAACGGCTCATCATGTTCCACAGGCAGCCCAGACTACAGGCGCTTGGATCATCACGGGCGGAACAAACACTGGCGTGATGCGTCACGTGGGAGAGGCCGTAAAGGGACACACGGTCATGTCACGTGGGGCTCCGCTGTTGAAAGACAAAGCATCTCAGCTGCACTTGATAGGAATCGCCGCGTGGGGCATTGTAGACCACAAGTCGGATTTGATCAACAGTAAGGTTAGAGCAATTGATTTTAATATAATCTGTTGATAAAGTCATTTCTGTTCGAGGCTTCTCAACAGGCCGGTATTGTACGTACGAAGGCAAAAATTGAGCGGCAGCGCAACGTGAACCATGACCATCACTAATAGGAAACGAGAAATCACGTCAAGACACTCTCTTGGTCAAGAAAAATTCTGCTTAAAGGGGGCAACTTCAAATTAAAATTAAATTTGACAATGATTGAAATTCAGAACTGATAGGTTTTTTAATACTGCCGTCTCACTTAATTGTACGTTACTTTATTTATTTAACGATTAAGCCCTATGGTAACAAATTACTATTAACAGATGTTTACTAGCATACAAGCAAAACGTAAACCATTTTAACTGCTCTCTCTCTCTCTCTCTCTCTCTCTCTCTCTCTAATCTTCGTAATAATAATAATTCTCAGCGTGCTCTTGGTAAGCCACGAACTGTGTACCTAAAACGAACTTTCATCGACTCTGGCGCAAAAATTTGGGACAACCTACCCTGCGAGGTAAAGCAGTGTAAAAGCTTGGGGACTTTCAAACGAGAGCTTTCATCTGTTAGGCCCTAGAGAGCCATTTTTAATCAATTTATTTATCTATATTTCTCCACCTATTAATTGTTCGGCTCGGCTTTCATGTAAAACAGTGACCTTTGTTACTGATGGAATTCATTCGTTCATTCATTCATTCATTCATTCAATCATTCATTCATTCATTCATTCTCTCTCTCTCTCTCTCTCTCTCTCTCTCTCTCTCTCTCTCTCTCTCTCTCTCTCTCTCTCTCTCTCTCTCTCTCTCCTCTTTCTCTTTGCTTACAAGCTTCCAAATAAACATTTATCCCAGATTATTCGTTCCTTTCTAAGCGTTACATGAAGACAATTCCGCATTCTGAGACTGCGAGCACGCATTCTTGGCTGAGTACGTGTGGGAAACTAAGTGAGCCTGCTCGTAGGCTAATCCGTACCTCGATGTTAATCTCATTTCGCCTAATTGTGAGAAATCTGTCACCTGCTTTTTAACACAGGGCGTGGTCACGTATCACATGACTTCCAGTTTGTTGTCTGAGGGAGCGTGCCTGGATAACAACCATACTCATTTCATCCTGGTGGATGATGGAAGGGAAGGAAAGTATGGAGGCGAGATCCCATTCAGAGCCAGTCTTCAAAACTGCATAACCACCAAAAAGATTTCGAGAGGTGAGTGTAGATAACTAAGCCATATGCCATGCATCCCTCTGGTTCACCAGCGCAATGAAGCTCACAAGACTGCGGAATAAACTACGAGCCGAAAAATTAAAAGCAGTTTTTAAGTGTAACTGTTCTGTTGTTCTTCAAAAAGCGTCTGTTGCATGTAAGCGCGGTCAATGCACGGCCTTTAACTCACGTGACCTATCGTTCTCTTTATCAAGGAACATTTTGCTCATTATCCATTTGATACTAAAATAATCAAGTTCACTGAAAATTGATAGCTACCAGAGGCAGAATAACATTCGCAGAGTTTAACCTTAGATAGCTTAAGTATAGTTTTAATCTTAGTAATAAATAGCGTTCATAAACTATTTTCGTTTCATTCCTATTACTGAAAAAGAAAACATGTTTTTCTATTCATATCTTTAGATAAGTCACATGGTATTCCTGTGGTGCTGCTAGTCCTAGAGGGAGGTCCAAACACAATCCTTACAGTCCTGGAATCTGTAACCAGCAACCCAGCTGTGCCTGTCGTCATAGCTGAAGGCAGCGGTAGAGCTGCTGATATATTAGCGCATGCTCACAGCCTTATTATTTCAAATGACGGGTGTGTACTACTGTTTTAAAAACTCAATTAAGAGAGGCTGTTCTTTCTGTTATCAAATCCTGCTTGTCGTGGTTCAGCGAACAACATCGGATAGACTTGAACACACATTGTATTTTTTATCAGTTATTCTTCTAATCGATAGAGTCGATTCCCCTGTACACTCTATATTCATGATATTTGATATCTTTAGACCATCCACAACTTTTTCCAGGCTCTCAGAAAGTAAGGACTGCAAAAATAGGACGCGCGGGACCTAGAAAAAAAGAAGCTCTCCTCAGCCTCAATGTATTTTCATGCTCGTTTCTCATTCGTTTTTTCTACTCTTCCGGAGCCTGGAACGTGTTATATAAGCCACAATACGTCATTGTCGACCTGACAATTGAGCCAATGTAAGTATATTATCCTGTATTTTTAGCTCCAGCGTGTGTACGCAGCGGACATGCGGAGGAGGAAAACAATAGAATCCCTTTCCATTGGGAAAAAAAGTCTTATTTTTATGCAAATAGTTTTTATTGTTTTGCTCCTCCAGCATGGGCGCCATGAACACGCTCTATTCCATTCCTTTAGGAGACTTTGACGCAACGCTTTTCCTTCACGGGACGATAATTTAACTGAACTTAACCCTCTCTTCTTTTATTTGTTATTGCTTTTCCACAGCACCGACATGGAAGATATGGCTGAAGTTGTTGAACACCAACAACTTCTAATGAAAATTCAAAAGGCCTTTCCAGAATGCAACGAGGCGAAGTGCATATCTGTTTACCACGATGTACTTAAATGCGTAGGAAACAAGAGATACGTAAGTTGACAACGCCATTCGCCCGCTTTTACAACATAACTTCAGTCTCTCCGTTGAAAGAAAAATTAATTTCATAAAATTTCAGACAAAGTCACTTATTTAGTGTACATGCACACTGAGGACATTACGCCAATGGTAGAATCCTGATAGACCAAGGCCCTGTTAAGACAGTTAACGCTAAATGAAGTCATGCAGTTCTCCATACTTCACTCTCCAACAGGAGTTAACGATAACTGATCAATCGGACTTATGTAGTTCTGAGCAGTAAAGTTTGTATAATTCCCTTGCCAATAGGAGTTTACTATGATGAGATCCTCACGCAGACTTGGCTAACACTGCACGCGGCGCTTACCCCTTTATGGCCAAATAAGAGAGCCACTTTCCCCTGAAAGACTGAAATAGACCTATTTTATATTTTAGAGCTTGCGACGCTAACAGCACGAAAACTAACCCGGTGACCCTATATTTTTTAATGTCATCCCAGTTTGCATGAAAAAAGGTAACAAATGAAAGATTTTAAACAAAATCCTCTGGAGCAGATTTTTTTTTAGAAGTACTAAAATAAGTAAACGTAAAAAAAATCTGCTCTGCTTTTTATGTTTTGCTTTCAGATTACAATATTTCGTATGGATGAGGATGGTATCGATATCGACAGAGCAATATTAAGAGCTCTTTTGAAAGGTATGTAGAGAGTTTCTTCCTAACTTCAAACATGTACAGCTTAGTTTTATCAAATTAGAGCTCGAATTCAAATATATATCTTCAATGAGTTGGCGGACTAAGTCTGATTTGCAAAAACTTTAAGTTAGATAAAAGCAGGTCTTTATACGACCATTCAATAAAGACTCCACAGACAATTTTAAAAGTGTTTGTCAATCCGAGGACGTCAGAGAGCACAAGGAAATCACTAATTGATCAACGTTTCATCAGAAGTAGATCACAGCGTTGTAAATAAACGAGCTAGAAAGCCAACCATTCCATACAACTATTCCATACTTAATAAACAAGGGCAAAAGATAAGGCCACGCACAAGGAACATCTATAATCGCTCTCTTTTCACCCTGCTGATCATGACTGACACGGTTTTATCCTTGAACATTTCGTCCATAATGAAACATATATTTGCACAAAGGCACTGCAAGCTCCTTCAAACAGCACTACGGTTGGCCAAACCTGACATGATCAGTGCTCAAAACGAGAAAGAAGACGCGGACAGCAGATCGGCCATCGATCACGCCACACATCACGTGTGGCGAATGGCCAAAGATCAATCCACTCTATAGCTCAACTGGAATGTTTAGCGAGCATATATGAGTTAGGTGAAGTGTCACTGAGTCTCATTGTGTTTCAGCTACCACGCGCTGACGAGCCCCAATAAGGGCGAAACAGCTGTCCCCGCCTTCTTTCCAGTTTTGAGCACTGATCCTGTCAGGTTTGGCCAACCGTAGTGCTGTTTGAAGGAGCTTGCAGTGCCTTTGTACAAATATTTATTTCGTCCATAGCAACACTGGACATTTTTTCTTCAAATACGAGTTATTCAAAGACTCTTTAACCGTCGTATTAAAAACTCATGCAGGTTTTTTTTAAATACGCTTGTAAACGCAAACTGTAATAACACGTTTTCACAACTCGTAGCTAGTTTGTGTTTATTATGTGTCACAAGTTAATTACAAGTTGCGATGAGGAGGTAAGATTACAAAAGGCAACGGGTGTTAGAAAATCGCCAAACATAAGAAAACGTGACATTATGGCAAAACGTGATAGCAAAGGTGTGTCTTGTTGTTCACAGCGCAACATGCGTCTGCCGCTGACCAGTTAAGTTTGGCGCTGATCTGGAATCGAGCTGATATCGCCAGAACAGAGATCTTTACAGAGGATCAGAAATGGGAGGTAACTGAATGCAAATCATAGGTATTCTTGATATTAATCTCGGGAGTGGTTAATCCTTACACTCAAAACCGCAAAACTGATGCAAATGTAAACACGTCGTGGACATTTTTAGCCTGCGATAAGCCCAACGAGAGAACGCAACTTCCAGAGTACACAGTATGTCCAATAAAACTCAAAATAGAAAAGAATTTGTATTACGTAAAAATGCAAACTTTACCGCAACAAAGTTATAATTTTTCATTAGAAACAGAAATATTCAATATTCTGGGGAAACAAGGCCAGTTGAAGTATGTTCCAGTTAAATCTTGGGAAAAGTCACAAAGTTTGGTGGAGTTTGGGTGCATTTTAGAAAAAAAGGTATTAACGTTCAAAGTCAGCGTGGACATTTCGTGATCCCTCCCACGGCCGGCCAAAGAGGCTCAGTATTGCCCTTATATAAATATTCTGTGGAAAATATCATAAACAGTTTGGATTAATAATGCCTAACTATTCATCTTAACCTAGGAAGACCAACACCTTTTAGGATTCTGATTAAGCCGTTCATGAAGCCGCACCGTGCCGCACAGGTTCGCGTCGGTGGACCGATTTTTTCTTTGTTTTTTTTTTTTTATGCGTTCTGAAAAAAAGAGGCGAATTCCTGTGAAGCCTTGTTACATATTAGTGTATGTTTCCTCATACCAGATGGACGCCTTAGAAGATGCGATGATGGATGCTCTAGTGAACAATCGTGTCGAGTTTGTGAATCTTCTTTTGGAGAATGGTGTTAGTATGAGCAGGTTTCTGACCACAACTCGGCTAGAGGAGCTTTACAAGGCGGTGAGTGCAACACAACAACAACAATGATGAAGATAAAGATGATAAAGAAGCCCATAAACCTGGATGATGATGATGATTATTCTAACAACAATAATAATGATAATAGGTCGCTTTACTTGCAAACATTTTTAGCTCGGTTAGAGGTGTTATGCAAGGGCCGGCTGGGTGTAGAAGTCAATGGTTTTGAGGTATTGTGTCATGGGCTACAGTTTAAAATTCTCGGTCTCTATTTCATGTATTTAGTATTTTGATTTTATCACCCCCTATCCCGAACTCTGATCAGTGTGTTATAGAGACTAAAAAGGATTATTGTTATTTAAAAAAAGGAGAGAAGTTAGAAAGTTCTTTTCTAATGCTTTTCTAATGCAATGGTTTCTTTTGTAGAGGAAAAGGTCTTCAGCAAGTGTTGTATTTCGACAAATCATCGGCAAAGATAAAGTAAGGCTACTTCACAGAGTATATAGATATCTCTTATACTGTGAGTTAATGTTGCAATCTTCTACCTTTTGCTGAGTATGAGGAAGAAGTCCTCGACTACTACTAATAATAATTTGAATTATTTATACAGAACTATTTACATTTTCTCAGTGATCAAGAGCGCTGTACAAAAAAATTGTTCTATAAAAAAAGAAAAAACAATAAACAAACAAGCATAAGACTTAAGAATGAAAATGACTAATAACGGTGATGTAAAAAGAAAAAAGTTGAAAAGGCCATCCCAATATAAATGACTAAAATCGTTTTATTTAGCCGCCCGAAAAATATGCGTTTTAATCAGATCTGTTTAAAAATGTCAACTGAAGGTACCATCATGCAATCGAAAGCTGTTGAGAATTCCTTTACGGCCAGAATTGTTTGTTTTCCTTTTTTTTTACTATCAAGTGAAAGTTTGAAAAATTCATCATTTTGTCATTTTAATTTGTACTTTATCACATTTGGTGGGCAAAGGATTTATAAATGAAACTTGTGTAACTGAACAGATAACAGCTGGAAAACAGTTTAAAATGTTCTGTAGGAAAAAACTAAGGTCTATAATCAGGCACTGCGTACAACAAATGGGTCGTCCTACTTAATCATTGAAATGGAGTTAATTATTTTTTGCAGTCGTCCATGATTTGTTTAGTGAAAAAATGTCAAGAGTCGCCTCGTTTGTTTTCGATTACCATGGTAGACTTGTACCAAAGTGATAACATGTATGTTGCAAGGAATAGCTCGCAAGTAACGGTGGAGAATCTCGACCTGCGCACGGTTACTTAATGAACAGTCCAAGTGGACTTTCTCCTCAGTCGGCTTGTAAAAGTCTAGTTAGTAACTTGTATTATTACATCTTCCTACAGATAGAATCCGGTTTTACTCTTGCCGATGTTAAGAGTGCCATACGACGGTTGTTGGGCGGAACTTACAAAGGACATGGCAAGGATTATAGCACGATCAAAAGGGTAAAACTTGTCTTCCCTTCGTGTTTTTTCTACATATTTTACGGTTCCGAGTGTCGTCTCCCCCACACTTGTCTGGTAACAATCCAGTGGTTTGGTTGGGTTACATTGAAAAAGCACTTCGTATCTGATGCATGTGACGATGTGAAAGTATTCCATTGAAACGGCTGTTGTGTATGTATCAGCAAATTGGCAGGTGACGTGTACATATTAATCAAACAAGCTAAAAAGAGAACGGACGGTTTTGAAAAAAACTTCCCTTAAACTGTGATTCTACGGCAATTTCATATTCTATGTGCAAACACACGAGTTTGCCGACACGGCTTATAAATACTATATGAACTTGCAATCTCATAAATATTGTGTATGTGAAAAATGCTGTGAAAATTAATTTTCCAAATTCTTTGTAAGAATTGATACTGACTTACGAATTTTTACCCCAAGGTGACAAAGCGTTTTAGTTTTTCTAAAATTTATATCGCCCTTGTAGCTCAAAAGTTACTCTGTAGAGGTGGCCTCAACACAGTGAAGTGGTTGAAACTAATACAGCTGTTTTCTTCCTTCAAGGCACTTGATATGGCTAACATGAAGATGTTTGTGGATGGACACCATGATCACATGTCGCACTCAATTCACGTGACCAACTCATATAAAGAGTTGCTTCTGTGGTCCGTGCTGTGCAACATGCAGAAAATGGCACTCTTCATGTGGGAGCGTGGTGACGAGAATCTGGCGCGGGCGCTTGTGGCGGGAAAATTGTACAACAATATGGCGAGGCTGACCGAACGTGATGACGCAAAAGCAGATGTTACTGACGAGCTTTACGCGCATGTCGAGTGAGTTTTGTGTAAAAGCAAATGATATTACACACTAAATGTAGAAACATTCCTTTGTACTATCTCAAATAATCTAAAGGATTTTCTAAACAAAATGGTATCCTGTCATAAACGAATTTGGGCCACTCACTTTGTTTGTATAATGCTGAATTTTATAGGTCTTGAGAAACGAGCTAGCTTTAACCAAAAAATGTCAGCCATTTTTACTAAGGCTAAAGTATCTGTTAACTTTGGGTGTTAAAAGTTTTAAGCCACCGTCTTGCTGTATGCATAGCACAGGAGATATGGTGTAATGGTTAACGTGTCTAACTTTCGATCCCCATTTCGATCGGAAAATCGAAGAGTCAGTGCCTTCGATGATATGTCTCTCCGCTCCCCTCCCCCCTCCCCCTCCCCGAGCTAATATTCTTTTTACACCCACTTCAAGATGGTACCGATACCGATTAATGTTTCTACCAGGAAAAAAAACCAACAAACAAACAAACAGTTCATAAATTGAGTGGATTCAAACATCTCTAAATTTACATTACCGAGATGTTAGTTTCTCGAACTAACCTTTTTTAACATGTCAATCGTGGCGTTTTGGCATTATATGAACACTATTCGTTTTCTAATACTAATTTGCCAACTATTCGCCAAAACATAAATTGTCATTTATTCCGAGGAATTACCAAACAGCCGAAAAGAGCTTAATACTGAGTGAAAAATGCAAATGTCCGCCATCTTGAAGAGGGCATAAAAAGAAAATTAGCCCTCCCCAGTCTACTCAGGTGTAAATAAATGGGCTACCGGTAAAAATATGCTAGGAGTAATTCTGCGATGGAAAAGTACCACATCTGGAGGGCAGTAGTAATTCTAAGTCCCTTTATGCTACGGAACTACTAAAATGTAATCTACATAATCCAGTTGTATCGTTTATTACTCTTCATTCAGCTCATGTGTGCGTTCCGTTATTGATTATGCCACACCTGTCTTCCATTATTCTCTGCCGGCTTACTTAACGCACGAATTAGAGCGCGTTCAGAGGAGGGCGATGCGAATCATCTGCCCCGGCATTGAGTATCAGCATGCTCTAGCGCTAGTGAACCTTCCAACTGTAGCGAAGCATCACAATGATATTTGCAAGCACACCTTTGAGAATATCTGTAACGACAGCGGCCACAAACTTAAGGAACTTTTGCCACCCTTATATGATTGTAAGTACAATTTAAGGCACGCGCGCACCTTTAACTTGCCGCGGTGTAAGACAAACAGATTTAAAAACAGTTTTATTATGGCGTCATGCTCTCTGGTGAATGCAAAAGTGAATAACTAGGTTTTTAATGCTATCATTATTAGCGATATAGTTTTTAGATATTATAATTATAATTATTAGTATTATTAAATTTTATAATTATTATTATTATTGTTATTAGATTTTAGATATTATAAATTTTAAATTTTAAATTTTGTAAATTTGTATCATAGAATGTAGAATACGCAAGTCAGCTCTATGAGCTGCAAAGTATTTTAATAAAGTACCTACCTATCTAATCTTCTTTCTGTCTCTGTCTAGAGAGTTCAAACGACTCGCCCTGGGTTTGTTAGATCAGTGCTTCCGAACAAACGAGGAACTTGCCCAACAGCTTTTGACCTACAACTTAGAGAACTGGGGCGGACAGACGTGCCTGTCGCTTGCTGTCGCCATTGAGCACGAGGAATTCCTAGCTCATTGTAGTTGTCAGACCCTCCTCACTGACATATGGACGGGAGCTATGAAGTCTGCGCATCGCTCTTCAATTAAGGTAACTGTGTATTTGGATTTCCTATCCTGTGCTAACCCGATCTTACAAATAAGCTTACAGAATAAATACATAATCAACCTATTCCTCGCGGAGATGCTTGCTAGAAATTTTCTCCGTCAATGATATTACGATTTTTGCTTACTTCTGTCGTATGCGACTTTTGGAGCGAGCGCTGCTTGCGTCTGGCAAAGATCGTATACAACTCGTCATTCTAAAATTTTGATTGTGGCTACGACTATCGCATGTTTTAAAATCCTACGACATTTTTCGTGTTGCGTGCGACTGTTGTAAGGATGTTTTAGGTTTAAAATCGCACCGTGTAAATCGGCCTTTAGATCGGCATACGAAGTCGATTTATTAAACCTAGACCACACACTTTTGCTCATCTCTTGTCACGTCGTTCTCGTTCTTTATTTGTCAGAAACAGGGACAAACCAGGGCTCTGGCTTTAATTTCGAAAATCGTATTCTTACCATACCCAACCTCGTATTCCAACTCTTCACTTCCATCTGAAGACTTGCAGTTCCGAGAAGCGAACAGATTTCTCAAAGCGATGCGCGTGAAAAACTGTATTCTTCGAGGAACAGATGGTGTCAAAGGACAATTATTATTACAAACTTTGAGTATATGTTTTGTTCAAACCTAAGTTGAGGCTGTTACTTTAATTTAATACTTCCTTATTTTATTACCTCCGCATTACCTTAAGTACCCTATTACCGTGATAGACGTCAGTCAAGGTAAACTCGTTTTATTGGCTATCTTGTTTGGTTGCTTAAACGCCATTATTTTGTCGAAGATTCTGAATCTCGGCAATACTGAAGGTGTGAACTTTTATTAACACTCAGATTTTGAAAAAGTGGGGAAAGTGATTAGCAATGTCCTGACATGTCCCAAAGAAATGCCTTAATACCACTTCAACCTCCTTTCTCATTATTAGACCATGCTGGGTATTCTATTTCCTCCAACGATATTTTTGCTGGAGTTCAAAACAAAACGAGAACTGTTGTCCATGCCAGTGACTTTGGAAGAGCACGAGCAAGACTTGGCCGAGGAGCAAGAGGAGGCTGAGACCCAGGAAGAAAACCAAGCCCTCAGATCAAGCCGAGCTATGACTGAAGAGAACGGTGGACTGGAGCTAAGGTATGGATGATAAGTGTGTCACGCCCAGCAGCTCGAGAGCTGTGAGGCGCAAATACTTACAACAACAGAAGGAAACTATACACATGTATACAAATACCCCTAAAAATTAGCCAAATTCCACAAGTGATTGTGCAATCTTGAAAAAGGAATTCTTGTAGCGTTGGTGCTACACTTAGATATAGCTCGACTGCCTCCTGGAATGCAGATTTTATTTGACCAGGCATTTGAGTGGAAGAAGGCTGTGAAGTCTACTACTAGCGTTCTTTTCAATTGACTCATACACACTGTGACACTAAATGGCCCTTTATTCAAATAGCTCTTACTGAAGTGTCACGCTAGTTGTTAGTTTTAGAAAGTGACACCCACAGTACCCAATTGCAAGACTGAGAATTTAGGTACTAGAACGGAAAGTTCTACGTGGGCTGCAGGCCCCATACAAACGGCGCTAGCTTAAACCGGTTTCCGAAACATAACCAACTAGTGTATTTTCTAGTCTTTCTTGGCCATCTAGCAAGGTGACCTCAGTATTTTTCTTAGATCGCCAGTACCCACTGATGCAGTCAGCCTTCGCTAAGATGGACACCGTCGGGGTGAGAACAACCTATCAGTGTTCATGGTGTTAGAGAGGTGCCCGTCTTAAAAAGAAATCGAATTAACGCGAGAAAACTGCAAGGGGTGACAGGCCACATAATCACTACCTGCGTGAAACCCTTTTGTTTACCTTTCATATTTTAGCTCTAACGAGCCAATTTAGCCTCTTGATATTTTTGCACTGACAAGTATGTGATTTTAAGAAAGGATGCGAACAGTGGCTGTGAACAGATTTGTCGCTGCAATGCCTGTCTTTGTTTTCTAAAGTGCCATTTTTTCATTAAAATGCGTATGACGTTTGGCACCGTTTGATGACATTGTGTTCAGTCAAATGTGTTACAATTAGCCCCTTTCAAAACTGTGAGTTTCGTGTATATGTTTCCCCCTTTTGTAAGCAAGTCTTTTGACTGCCGATTTGTACAGGCAAGACCATGGTTTCAACCCTCCACATGGGTCTCATCAGTTGCTGGGATTGGTTTTGTGTCCGCTTCAGAGTCGGATTTCCTTTATATAGAGGTGTCCGTTAAGAAGGAGATGACTGCATACACGGGGGCAGCAGGCTCTCTCGGTTTGCTTCTCGCACCAATTTCCTTGTTACCCACTGAGGTAACAAGGGTTCTAAGGGGTACTAGGCGGTACTCAGGGGTACTAAGCGGTACTAAGGGGTACAAAGGGGTAACAAGGGCTACTAAGGGGCCGGCAGAGGCCGGGCTCTAACAAGCAACATTCAGTTGGAAGATTGGACCCACTAACTGCCAGATTACAGCATGTCTTGATAATTGACAATTCTTCACCGAGCACGCGAAGGATATAGGATATTACACGGCGGTGCGAAGATATGAACTTTATTTTTGAGAGGTTAAAACCAGGGGGGGCTGGCAGCGAGGTCTGGAACCGAGTTTACATGATCGCCCCAGTAAAGAAATTTGGCCGAGTAGGACTGTGTACTAATTTTATTCCAAACAAACATGGCGGTGGCGAGGAAGGAGAATTAGCCGAAATAGCCGTTATTTGGTGTACGCGCGTTTGTGTTAGTTCAGCATTATTTCCGTTATTCCAAGTTTAAACATTCAAGGGAAGGTTTCGATCGCTTTTTTTACCTTTGTGTCTATCTGATTTGGTTGCCCTTTCTGCTTTTTCTGGTACTGATTTTACGAGTTTTGAAGCATTTTCTGACACATTTCACAGCGGCCAGATTCGCTCTCCTCTTTCACTAAGAATTGTCGCTCGAGACTTTGTCCCTGTTTCATTTACGTACACTGTAGATTTTTCTTTCTTTGTAGGAACTACCCAGGAGGAGTCAACAATTAATTGTGGAGGTTTTGTTGATCCAAATTATTTTCTGTTTTGCTCAACTTATGTTACTACCTTGCAGTCCACAGTCCTTAAATGGTGAAAAGCTGAGAGGTGATGTTTACAACACTTTGCTCTTTGACTTCACCACGTGAGTCACAGATATTGCCTACAGTGTGTAGGTATACCTGATAATAAAGCTCATTATTTTGGAGAAAAAGGTGAAATAATTTTTCATTTAGATTTTGTCTATCGCACCTCTGGGATGAGAACTGAAACTTAAAGGGGCCAGGTTGCTCAACTGACAGCAATACTTCAGCCAGTCATTTCACATATTTACTTGGTGACCTTGGCTTCATATATTTCACCATGAATGGGTTTGTGGAAAATTGGCATTTGAATTCTGAAGGGACTTGAATTTTTCTTGACAGTGCAATTGATGTTGAACAGCTTTTGCAAACAAAACAATCATTTGGGGGTGGAGTTTGCAAAGGTTCCGACAGTCTGTAAAGTAAAGATACTCTGGCAAACACACCATCACTTTGGATCTGGCAGGCGTTGGTTATCCAAGATGCATGTTGATAAAAATGTTTTGGGCAAAGGTTTTGGTTGTACAGGGACTTCGACTGATGACATATATATGGACAGCTATGTTAATCCTTAATTTTCTGAAAACACTTCAAAAGGACTGTTGCACACTTAGAGCAACCATGGTTGATCAGCCATTCTGGGGTTATTTCACATCTCCTTTACAAACAGTTACTGAATGCATGCCAGCCTCGTTTTGACACTCAGCAATACAACACTGTTTTGACC
The DNA here is from genome assembly GCA_964030785.1 of Siderastrea siderea. Classification (NCBI taxonomy): domain Eukaryota; kingdom Metazoa; phylum Cnidaria; class Anthozoa; order Scleractinia; family Rhizangiidae; genus Siderastrea; species Siderastrea siderea. The sequence goes on along the minus strand of OZ034967.1, from coordinate 53,562,111 downwards.
TGTTTTCCCCTACCTTATCGGTAACAGTTCTGAAATAATGATCCTCACAGTTAAATGCATTCAACTTGAGCAGTTGAAAAAGCAAACTTGAAAAAATTCAGTCTCGACCAGGATCAAATTTGCCTTTTCAACTGCTCAAGTTGAAAACATTTAAAAACTGCAAGCCCTTTATGGCCACATTTGTTACATCAGGCAGTTCACACCTGATTTATTTCATATGTATCCATCTTCAAAAAAACTGAATTCTCCTTGGCAATTGGAACTGTTTCCTCATCAGAAGTACAAATGTCTGAAAGGGTGTGAGCAGAAGCCAATTGCTCTTTTAACAGAAGGGACAGTTTAGAACTTTTGCATTGTCTAATACTCCATTATTGCATAGTTCACCTGGTGTTACTGAACTCAAACTACAAATTTTTCATTGACACTTAAGAAAAATGGGCCTGAATGTCTTTCCTTTGAATTAAGCTTCTTGTACAGGCTACAGGCAAAAGACAAAAAATCATATAATTGCAAATCCTTCAATCTTTTCAGATTACCCTAGCAAATGTTTATAAACCTTCTCATTGGACAGTTGCATGCGTATTGTGGGAAAATGCTTGGAAATGTGATAGTTCATTGCATTTTCCATTGAATTAAACTTAGCATGTCAGTACAATATATGGAACTAGGGAGTTTTCCTAAACCTAGGTGTATTTACTTTGCCAATTCTTTAAGTTCTCTTATCAAAACAAGCAAACCTCAGACAGCTCTGTTTGTAAGGTTAAGCATTCTTCTTTTGTTGGTTGTCCTTTATAAGCTATCCTTTCCAGTTGCAAAATTCTATCATCCCAAATGTTCTTATTTTTCTTGTAACTGCAACCAACCAATATATCAGAAACAACTGCCGCCAAAAACACTCAAGCCAAAAAAAGAAGAATTCCATAAAATAAACGTGGTGTTTAACACGTAATTACGCTTACAGCTGTAAATAAGACGCAAAAAACTTGAGACAAGTGCATGTGAAAGTTCAAGCCCATTTTTAATACATCCCAAGCCTTCGCATTCGATTTTGTGTCTTCATTGTGAAACAGACTTAAAGAAGACTCGCAATCGAAATCTCCTCTTTTCGCTTTGTTGGCTGGAAGATTCCACAGTTTCCACAGTAAAAAGATTCTTATAAATCTTCCTGAGATGACGAAATCCACAATCATCTGCTAGAATATAGTTATAATTTGAGCGTAGTTTGTTCAACACTCAACTGGGAAAATCTCAGGCCGAAACTTGTCACTTGCATATTCAATATTGACTGCTCTACTAACCTAAAATAAAGCTGGTCCTTCATTCCATCGATTTTGATGGTCTCAGAAACAGAAATGGATCGAAATGGAAGGTCGAAAGCTGCAACTTTAATGCCATTTCCCAGGTCAAGTGGCTGTTGACACCGCGAACGTTTAAGCTTATGTTTTCGATAACACAACCATCACGCTCATGTTCTTGACATAATACACAGCAGGAGTGTACACAGATCCAGAATTTAGAGAAATGTGGTGCCCAAACGCTGTACTGTCGCCAGAAATACTAACAGCAAATAAACAATAACAAAAAACGAATTCCTTTTCCACAATCGAGTCACCACGAACAAAAAAGCACATATTCTCGAGTAGTTCGCGCGAGACTTCGTTGCACTTCGCGCATGCTCGTTAGGGTTTTCGAATGATTGACAGATTTCTTTACTGGGGCAATCATGTAGAGGCCAAAAGCGGCAAGATCAAAGGTAGCTGCCAGCCCCCCCTGGTTAAAACCAATATTTTACGAAAAGGGGGCATCGAGTGAGTAAAATATTTTTTTAATCACGAGAAAATAAAATTCATATCTTCAAGCGGCCGTGTAATTTTCATTATATAGACAAGAGTATTTTTGCACAAACACCAGTGTAAGACGGGAAATGACGTCATCGATATCCTCACCAGTGAGGTGAGGATATGGAAAATACGCCACTCGAGTCCCGGATGTAGTTTCGTATGGACTTTACGAGTGGTCTATTTTCCACTAAAACACTCTTGTAAACATAATAAAAGTAACCAGCGAAACACTTAGCCCCGAGTTGGTTATAATCGCGTCATTTCCAGATGGCGCGATTGGAATTCTCAACTTTGGTAATCTCTGCTTAGTTCTTTTTTGCCAAATGTTTTAAACAAGACTTTTGCTTTGCAGCGAAAACTTTTGAACATCGCATTATTTTGACATGACAACCAATTTCCTTATAAGGGTTATTCGCTGATAAACTGTTTGCGATAAACCAATAAGAAAACTAGAAATTTAATTCAGTAAATGTGTGTTAAAGACAAACTTGTACGAGCAAAAATTGTTCTTCATGCGTTTTTTTTCTTTCTTTATAAAGGACGCTTTCGGAACCAAAATTTAGAGTACTGTCCGTGTCACGTGAACTGCACGTGATTTCTTCTTATCAGACCGAGATACAAGAAACCCGTGTAGTACATCTGCGATGGGGGAAGAAGATTTTGGAATTTTACAAGGCGCCTGTTACTAAATTTTGGTCCAACGTGGTAAGCAGTGCAGCTTTTCTGTTGTTCTTTACTTCTTCTAAAGGACCATCATTCCTTTATGTTCTTATCTTGCATTGCAGCCTTCAATATTAAAGCTTGTCAATTATATTTTAGTTCTCAACTATGCATTAGATCTGCACCGACAGCGTGCGGTTTAGGACTTAAGTATTTGTACTCCAAGGACAGGGAATGGGCTAATATACCTTGCTTTTTTACAGCATGAGAGTTCAATTGGTTGTGCTAATGAGACTGAGACTTGTCAAATGAATACATACTCTTAACTGAATTAATGTTGAAGGATATTCTGAACCGATCAACGGTCGTTCAGATTCATGTTCTCTTACAGGAGGTTTGCCTGGGTTTGCAAAAAGTAGGGAAAATGTTACCATCGTTAAACTCCTGATAAGATGATACCATGATGAAGCATTTAAGTCCAACCTGCTGACTGAGAAGTGGCAAATTTGTGATGAAAAGAGGTCCCATTATTTATTCAGTTCAAATCTAAGCAAAATGCCCATGTTTGTTTATTAGAGGAGTCAGCCGAGTGCTTCTAAGTCGGAAAAAAAGAGCCCGACCTCAATCGATTATACACTTAATTAACTAGAGGTGTAGTCGAAGGTTCGTTTTTATTTTAAAATCACTGAGCAGGGTTGGCGCAGTGGTGCCGGAGAACTTTCCCCCTCCCTCGAGTCTGTCGCTGGCTTGCACACCAGGGGCAAGTTGCTTAAAACTAAACGTCTGGCGTAACTTCTAACGTCAGACGTTCACTCCAGTCAAAGTCACTATTTTAACGTCTGACGTTAGCAGTTACGTCCGACGTTAGGTATTATGCCACTCACCCCAGACTCGATGTCATTGTTCAATTTAAGTTTGTTGGCGTTGCTTCTGTTGGCTCCTCCGGCGGTTCTTTTCTCCAGACTCCTGGTTTGCCTTCCTCAGCAATCTCAGAATCAATGTAACACAGGACTGTCAATCTAGGACGTTAAAAAACGTCGATTTATTTATATTTTGCTTTATTATTATTGTTATTTATTTACTTTTTGCAGTTTGCTTACCTGGTGTTCCTGGCCCTATTCAGCTATGTTATTCTCATTCGTCAGAACAAAATTCCTTCTATCAGCGAAATCGTTCTCATCATCTTTGTCTGTACTCTGTGCACTGAGGAAATTAGACAGGTATAGCTAACACAACATAATTAAAAATTATGAGCTCGAGATTTCTATCGTGTGATAGTTGATGAGGCGGAAGGCTGAATCAACTATCACGCATAGAAATCGAGAGCGAATAATCTAATTGTTTTAGTATAAATCTAGATTAATATTCCACTAAAGTGAAAGGTTTTACTACCTTGTATTGTTATTTTGAAGTACAAGACTGCGCCTGCTGGTAACCCTTTCGCTACGCACTATCTATCACGGAATAGATAGCGAGTAGTGTAGCCAATCAGATTGCAGCATTTATGATAAAATGCTAGTAGATTTATACTAAAACGTATTAGTATAATTTTGATGCTATATTCACCGCGCTACCCGAATATATAACATTTAACATTTCAAGGCGCGGCTGCTAAGCTAAGTAATTTTTTTCGTGTGTTGTTTGTCAAGTTTTATTTGTCAAGTTTTAGCTCCCTTTTTGTTACTTTTTGATGTCCACATCTTAAAATTATACTAAAACAATTTTTCGCCGAAGGCTCAGTAAATATGGGCGAATATTTACTTCGCCTTCGGCGAATTATTGTTAAATATAAAAGCAAAACACTTTCAGAGGGAAGTTTTGTTTACAGACAAATCTTGGCTAACTGAACTACGGATGAGTAAAAAGAAAAAACTCAGCTCGCGGCAATTTGACACCTCCTTTATTTGCAAAGAACACCTGAAAAGTGTCATGCTTGATCGGAAGTCCAGCCCACAGCCCATCATGACTGTTCGATACCGATGCGGTACTGTTACGAACTGAGCTATGAATTGCTTGGGATATGTGAATAAGTGAAGTTAATGATTCTGATTAGTTCGCTGTCTAGGGATTATCGACACTGTCCTCTTCCTGGTATTGCCCCTGCATTTTAGAAATACACGGGCATACCATTCAGAAAACAGGAAAAGGCAACAAAATTTGAAGTCAATGCTTCTATCCGGCACGGAAAATCCCCCACGGGGGGGGGATGTTCTACCACCATTTCTTCTTGTTCTCAGAGAACACCCGCTTTAAAATATGAAATCATCGTAGTCACAACCATAACGTGACTCTGATGATGGCTTCAGCTCAGGTTGTGGAAATGTCAGTCCATGCCATCACAAACAGTCCTTCTCAGGACTACACTCACCTGGACGATCATTCTTCACCGACTTATGACATGACTGCTGGGTTCAAACCATTTACAGCACAACCGTAACTATTTCACATTTCAGATTCTCCATTCTGAGCCACCAACATTAAAAAACAAATTCAAAGAGTGGGCCTCCAGTAAGTGGAACCTTCTCGACGGCTTCGCAGTGGTGTCATTTTTTGTTGGTCTGGGGCTCAGACTTCACCCAACCACCCGCAGTGCAGGTCACGTGGTCTACTGCCTCGATGTGATGTTGTGGATCATCCGCCTGCTGGACATTTTTTCTGTCAGTAAACATATGGGACCTTATGTGGTGATGATTGGAAGGATGGTAATATAATTTGTACTATTCATGCTCGCTTTGGATCTTTGCTTTAACCTAATCGCACTGATAGAGAGCAACCATGTCATAACTAGAAAAAGTTCCTAATGTTGTGACTCTGAATACAAACCTTTACCGTAAATTTTATAAAAATCACTAAGCTCTATGTTAAAAACATCAGCTACGTATTAGATATTACCGCTTTTTCCAGCGATATCGATAGTTTTCTTCCCAAACTGGGTATCAAAAACTGAGATCTAGATGGTACTATTTACCTACTTTTTTCCTGCTCTCAGACTGTAGACATGCTCTACTTTCTTCTCATTATGGTGGTCTTTCTCTTGGCGTATGGAGTCGCTCAGCAGGCTATCCTGTATCCAAATGAAGGTCCTTCCTGGTCTGTAGTGTCCGGGGTCTTCTTCAGGCCTTATTTTCAAGTTTACGGAGAACTTTTCGTGGAAGCACCAGACACAAGTAAGAACTCCTTTATCGGTGCAATTAATTGAATAAGCATAATTTAGTAAGCCAGCATTCATTGATAAAACAAATTGTCAAAGTAAAACATGTGTTTTCAAGACGTAGACCAGCAAAAAGAGGGGTGATCAAAGAACAGTGGGTAACTTAAGCCAGCGAATGCATGTATCCCTCAAACCGACACATTAAATTAGCATTTATTTAACGGAAAAAGTCAACCTTTTTTGTTGTCAACTGAAACCTGCTATGTTAGAGCCACCTGTTTTTTAATGACGTTCTCAATTTTATTTATTACTGCAATAGTTACTGTACGTAAAATCTCAACCGGTGGTAGCCCTGGAATTACACAAATTCGTACTACTAAGTGATTGGGGTTTGAGGAGGAAGGGGACTATGACGGGAAAAGATTACATACAGGGGAGGATTGCAGTGTTCGTCTCCTCGCCCACGTTTTGTTTTAGCCAACTAGTCTGCCTCCTGCCAATTGAGCTCCAATTTGCAATATTTGTTTAATTGTCCCTGAAAAGCCTCACGCGTGGGAGTGGGACGTACATGTAACGGAATCCTTAGTGCTAGAAGTAGGGTAGAAGAGTAAATGTTATTTATTGATGAGACATGCACGCTTGTTAAAACATTGCTATGAGTTGTGCATAATTATTTCATTTCAGTTAGCAACACAACTACACTTTTTGGCACTTCAAGAAAAGACGAACATGGTGACACCATCGTAGCGTTCATCGTGGCGTTTTATCTGCTGGTCGCCAATATTCTGCTGCTAAATCTCCTCATCGCCATTTTCAAGTGAGTAACTTTGCACCGCGTCCTTAACACTCTACATAGTCTTTTGCTTTCAGTTTTTGGGGTTACTTGCGTGTAGTATTTCTTTTAGATGGTGAGTGTATGATTGAAGTAAATTTATCGGAGGCAGCATATGGTCGAGTGGTTAGGGCGTCGGACTTGAAATCCGGAGTTCCCGGGTTCAAGCCTCGCTGTGACCACTATCTCTAGTTG
>OZ034967.1:53497932-53550432 GCA_964030785.1 Siderastrea siderea | reverse complement strand
AAGCAAGTGCCACGTGAAAAAACTACTCATGTGCAAGCAAGGCAGTCGCCTTATCCAGAGAGCAATCAGCAGCGTTACCCTGTACCAGACTTCCTTGTTGACTGGCAGGTAAGTAACCGAGAAAAATGCGTCAATTGTTAATATATTTTTCTTTTGGTGGAATATCTCCTTCACAGGTACTACAACTGCGAAATGCTTTGTTATAATAATTTGTGCACGGTCAATTTTAGAATAGACGTTGTTTACAGCTTCCTAGAGCAACATTGGAACATATCGTGTATTGTTTATTCCCCCCCCCCCCAAGTTTATTAATTTAGAACTTTTTTCAAAAAGGTGTATAGGGAACGATGCACGTTTCAATTCAGACTTAATGAATGTTCCCGAGCCAAATAGTTACTACTGAATATTTACTCCACCTTAGCTATTGGAGGCTCACAAAAATGCTGAGACACTTGAATTCGCACAGCCACTCCTCTCGAGTAATAATTACCATGTCTCATTTTTTAAGGAGTCGTTCCCAGGCTATGATCCACCACTCTACACCGCGCCAGAAGTTCAAGCCTTGCCGCCCTGGGCAGACGCGGATATCCTTGAGTGAGTTAACAAAATAACAACAAGGGACGGTGAAATATTTTCAATATATTACGAAACTTTGAATTCACCTTGCATGTGAGTTGCGTGGACTAGCATATTTTTTACTTTGGAAATTTGCAGCAAAATTACACTGATTTAGGTCTGTTAATTGTTTGTGAAACGTTTTACTAGTATTAGAACACAAAGCAAAAGAAAATAAGTTCACAAAAAACCCAACTTTTTGCATGTTTTTCTTCTTCGCTATGAAAAACCAAAGAGATGCAGCGTTTGACTAAAATATTCACGCTTTTCTTTTTTGAAAGATATATTGCACAAACGTAAAAGTAGGGGGGGGGGGGGAGACACCATTCTAGGAGTAAACTCAAAAGTCGCCCATTAAAAATTGTTACGAGAGGTTCAGTATCACGTTTGTACAAGATTTGCTTATACATTTCACTCCTTTAGCCCTAGCAACACGAGTGTAGCCATCATCTTTAACTGCACTGATAAAGGCATCAACAGAAGAAGCCACACCGGGATGTTTGACGTGGTCGGTGGGTTACCGAGGTAACGATAACATTTCAGGAGATCTATTTTTAGATATCAAGCACGTGGCTATTGGAAACCGACTACCTATTGTTTTGGTCAGGACTGTTGGAAGCTCTACACACTCTAACCCTAATCAGCCAGGAGGAGGGGAAGGGTAGAGAAAGTGCCCGCATTGACATCGAACATTCTTAACTTTCTGAAATTTCTACGCAAACGTCATCATTGGTTTTTATGGCTTTTCATTAAATTTATCTGGCAAAAATTTGGTATGACATCTCTTTCTTCGGGGCATTTGATGTTTCCATTGCAACCAGTTTGGGGAGGCAATCAAATTTTTCCTTTTTTAAGACTTGCTTTTTCTCAATAATTTTTACATTTTATATCATTTTAGTGCTTTTTTTCGATTTGACTACTTCTAACTGAATTTTGACGGTTTTCCGACGCATTGGAGAATCGATAAATTCAAAATGATGGATCCAAGTTGGCGGTTATAATTATTCAGAAGTCATGACTTAATTCTTATGTCATGATTCGTTATGGATCCCGTTTTAGTTTTCACAGCTTAAAGTCAGTCATTCCCTCTGGAGGCCAATCACTGTACAAAGTTAAACCCTTAGAGTTAAGTTACCCAAGTTTGATAAGTAATCAAAACCAAAATAACACCATGGAAAGTGTGTAATGCATTTATTTAATAATTTTTTTAAAATTTTTTTGGCTATAGAAACCCTGTGGGCAGAACTGGTGTTGCAGGACGCGGCCTGCTCGGTCGATGGGGACCCAATCACGCTGCTCATCTTATTGTTACAAGGTTAGAACTGTAAACTCCAAAGAACTGCATGTAAACAATTCGTGCGTTTTTTGATAAAAGCACCAAATTTGGCCCAGTCATAGCATTTGGCGTGCTGATAAATATTAGATATAGGACCACTTCGATTTCGCCAGTAAACAACGATTTTAGGGGGCGTTGATTTTAGGTCACTTGGACGCTGTTGATTGCTCTCTGCTCAATCATTCACAAACATTTCATTTTATTGTAAGGATCGATTTCATAACCACAAATGAATGTCCCAGTAACATAAATTTGGCATACACTTATCACGTGACTGATGACGTAACTTAGAAGTTTGATGAACGAATAAAAACGTTCCGTTGTCTTTGAAAAAATTTAAGAATGGACCACACCAAAAAGGTTTCTTAATACAGTCTTGTTGTATGAACACTAAAACTATTTACCTAGTTTACTTTTAAGACTACTCACAACATTGCATCACCTGACCTATAGTTTAGTGTAAATGGGACCTTAATTACTTTGACTAGGTTATAAATCCATTTTGACGAACAAAGAAAGAAAGACAAAAACAGTTATCCTTTGTCAATATTCAAAAATTAATCTCTCTCACAATCTCCCTCACACTTGCAAAGGGCTGTACACTGAAGCGCCGCTTTGATGCACTTGCATTGCCCACCGCATTCTTTGTCTGGATGGAAGTCGCACCTAAGAAGTTCCTGGTCTCGGTTAACGTTGTCCACGGCGGTTCCCAGATTTGTGAGACGATTTCTTCTAACCCCAGTCACTTGGAGAAGGCAGCACAGGACTGGACTGAAGACATCTTCCTCAGAAATACCCACCTTCAGTAGACAGTTCGTTTAGTGTGTTGGACCAGCGCCGCTGAGGTTAGAGGGATGTTTTCTAGGGATCGTCCCTTTTGTGTGAACATGGTTTTCCTGGCAGCATTTACATCTTCGTTGGCACTAGTGCGGTTTTACATTAGTACCACGAACCGCTGGATAGTGGGCATGGCATTTGAAACTTCATCCGCTGTTGGCATTTTGCTCAGGGACGTGAATACATCTGTGGCTTCTTGGTATGCCATCCAGGTATTCCAGGCAGCACTCTATGCTCAGACAGTCACTACTTTAGATAGGTATAGATAGGTGTCCCCAATAAGCTTACTTTAGTGTAAGCTAGATATTTTAAGACACGTTAATAAAGTTTATTATTATTTCCCCCTACCAGAAAACGCGGATGTCTGGTCACACCCTGTGAACGCGTGAAAAAACTGAAGAGCTTCGCACTTCTCTTGTCCAAGAGATGCAGCAATCTCATGGATGGCAATGTAGCAGAATGCCTTCCCAGCACCAAAAGCAATCCAGAGCTCCCCCAGGTCCAGTCTACTGAAAAATGCAACAGCAAGCACCACAACGTCGGTGTCTACGGTTCGCAACATCACCTTCCCATAGCCTTCCTTCCCAGCATCAAATGCATGTAATGGAAGCCTCGTATCTGCCTCTTCGTGACTGCGAGGCGTGTCACTGGTGGACAGCACCTCCTTTCCTTTATCTTGAATGGCAATGGTCTGCTCAGCTAGATACTTGAAAAGTTCTGTTTTGTTGTCGTCCACCCTCAGAAATGAGTTCCAGTCAACTGGTAGTTTAACACCACGCTCAACCCTTCGCCTTACTCCCTGCTCTCTGTTGATGCGAGTTGTTGACTTCAGGCTATCAGATTCGTTTTTATCCCAGGCAAGGTCAATTCTTTCCACGATCTGTAGCTGGCTTCTGACATAGGGCAAGTAGACTTGACTGGCATAGTCAGCAAATGTCTTACATTCCCCGTTTGGCTTGAGGATATTTTCAACAGCTATGCCATCAACAAGTTATGCCTCAACCACCGGCGTAGCTTCAGTCAGACTGGCCGGCACCTTCTCTAGGATCTTTAACCAATCTGACTTTTGACCTGAACGCAAATTACCGAAACATGAAATTGAGGGTGGATAACTTTGATTCTCATGAGCGAAAAAATCGTCAAGGTTTCTCTGTCGCACTTGGCAGGAAATGTAAAGCTGCGAGAAGAGTGAGCAACTCTGTTTGAGTGACACCATGTTCTGTTTCTCTTTGGAAGGCACTGATTTCCGAGGGTTCTAAAGAGTGGCAACCTGTTCTGTTTTATCACATCTGTAATTGGCTTGGTTCGCTCCACCAGACGCTCTTTGACAAAGGCATGATATTGCTGCGTGCCAGTGCGTTCAAGAGAAACTTTACTGTAATATAATTAGAAATAATTAATATTACTTACTTGTACTGAGTCTTCAAGAGCGATGGTAGATCTGTACATTCACCAGCCAGTGGTGCGGTGGTACCGGGAACACTTGGCTCATCTTTCCAGGGCTGTACTGGAGGTACACTGGCATATTCACAAGGTAAGGTTTGAAGGCGTTTAAGCGGCTTGGTTCCTTGTGTGATTACTTCTTCTCGTTCGTGACCACCGTTGTCTGCTGTGGGGTGTTGGAACAAAGATATTCCTCTACCAAGAAGGGAACCAATGGCCCGTCATTGAGCTAGGGTTGTGGTCGATGTTATCCACAGGGCTTGTTGTAAAAAGACCTTTCCGGAGCTTTGGAGGACAGATAATCTTCTCTGCATAGAATCTGCTGCATTCGGCATTACCCATCTCTGTAGAGATCTATAGAACTCTATTGTAGGATACTGATAATCCAAGTTCACACATCTTGTTAACCAAGCCCCTCTTTCTAGTTTCGGCATGTAGTAAAAAACCCAGATTAATTGGAAGCGATGGCTCACGTTCCTTGGTGTGATACATAGCTGAGGTATCTTTGCGTCGCCTCACTGTGTAGTTCAATCTGATAAGCTGTGCAATGGTGAATGTTGCCTGAGCTTCAATAACATTGCTCGACTGGGTTTCTATATTCGTACCACCCATAATCATCTTCAGTAAGGACAAAAAAGACTGCGAAACTAACTTTTCTTGGCAACCATTCTCAAATTTACCATGAAACTCAGTTCTTTTCCATGGCAAGTAAATCTCTTCGTACTATACTAGCTGCTTTGGCAAGAAATCATGGCGTCATTGTCACAGTTCTCTCCTACAGCTTTCCTTATGGCAATTCCAATATCTTCATTTGCCATTAGCATTATGTTTCGGCCGTCCTTGAACTCTTGTAGATAAGGAAAGTGAATCAAGATTCGTTCCTTCAGTCTTGTTGCATGAATTCGGCTCGAACTATCGGCTCCCATTTGCTTTAATCGTGAATCATACATGTTAGCTAAATCGGCCAACTTGAATACAGGCAACACACTGTCATTTCGGCTCTCCTCAATGAACGATACAAGCTCTGCTAGTGCTATGCCATGGTTTATTGCCTCATCAGTGGACTTAGGCTCAGACTTTTCTGCACTTTGAGCTCTTCTGTAGAGGGATGTGAGACATTGTTTGTGATATACAGCGATAATTACTGCCATATCGCCGGCACTTAGTTTAGCAAGCAACAAGGAATCATTTGTCTGTAATGCAAATCGTCTCACATTTGCATCTAAGTTGAATACTCTGTGAAGTTCTCCTAACTTTCTTCACAGAAAAAGCAACGAAATTGACTTTCATCTTCACCAGCTGAATGGCTACGTCGTGCAGACTTCTTTGATCCATGTTCGTCTTCGCTTTCGGTTCTTCTTTTCTCAGCCATGGGCAAACTTTAGATTGCTGAATTTATCCCTGCATGATTTGTGCCATTTCGCACTTTTCTCTTTCAAAATTTGTGTTGGTCTTTCATCTTTGTCTAAACTAAGAATGTTTACTTTGAAAGGAAGGCATCCTAGTTCTTGAAATCGTCGAAGGTTGTTTCCAAGGCTTTTGTAACCAGCGCCCAAGTCTTTTCGCTTTGAATCTGCGGAACACTGAAGTGGCTCTGAAGTGATAGCTTGGTACAGTACGCACTTATTCCAGTCCACAACCACTGCAGATTCCGTGTTAGCGAAAAGAGCGATAGTCTTATTTGCCTTGGAACTTATTGATCGTGAAAATCATTTAAATGCCCAGCTCGGAGCGAAGTTGTGCAAGCTATTTTTAACTTCTTTGCAGCTAAAAAATATTTGCTTGTTTCACTTTACACTTTCAATGAAAAATAGTCATTTATTCAAACTTTTTATAAGACCAAAAATGAGTGCACTTGTTCAGGCAAAAATTGTGGAGCGACAAGTCATTTGTAACTGCTGACATGTTTCGGTTAAGATAACTTGTATTCTACATTCTATCTTAATTTAACTCTTTTCCGTCAAGAGTTGTATTTTCCCGACGTTGAAGTCGGGAACCATTGAGCCACTTAAGACGTCATCATTTTTGACGTCACCAGATTGTTTTGATAAGCAGCTGGCACAGCAAGGACAGATCCATCCATACGTGTGTCCATTTTGAATACCGACCAAATTATGGCAGAGCTATACCAGAAAAACGTGTCCAATTTTGGCTGCAAAGTTGGTGGTAAAATAGGCCAAGTCACCTAGTTGATCAATGTTCCATTTCCAGGTTTTTAGAAGGACTGAGGCAAAAACTTTTCCAGTGGATAGAAAGGTGATAAAGGGTAGAAGATAAAGAGAAAAGAAAGGGAGAGAAAAAGGAAAGCAAAAGAAGCGAGAAAAAGTTAGAAATGAATCAGCAAAAAAGTCCAAATTTTGGCTTATGCGCATGCGTGAAACCAAAATAATGTACAATTTTCAACAGAAGCTGGCTCAAAATTGAGCTAAAATGTAAGAAAACGCTTTTGTAGCAAAGTTTAGTGGTATTTGGCACCATAGCACTTCAAAAACCGCTTTAGCGGTAAAAAATGCGTTTTTCTAAGGGAAAAACGCTGACGGTAAAGGGTTAATTTGTAGGGAGAATAAGCTTTGAACCTGCATCCATTGAATAGAACAAAACTGAGTATTTCTAAATCTCAGGAACAATCCCCTGCTAAGGACAAGCGCTGTATTTCCCTTCACAAAATTCGGTGACGTCATCAGTCACGTGATCCGGTTAAAATCAGTATTATGTCATTTATATCTGCTGTCATCTTGTCGAAGGTCATAAAACCGATTCTGGTTATTTACGGCCAATATTTAGTATTATAGAACCAGTGAACACACTTCAAGTAGTTTCTTCGTGGGGGGGGGGAGATGTGACGTAAAATCAACACCCCCTTAAATCGTCGTCTCCTTGAGAAATTGAAGTGGGCCTATATCTAATATTTGTCAGTATGTCAAGTACTATCACTGGGCCAAATTTGATACTTTTATCAAAAATCGCACAATTCCCTCAAATTTTTGCGCCATATTGCCGGACTAAAAGTCAAGACCCTGTAAAATAGCGCGCAGATGATTTTTAAGCAACATTTTGTCGGGGCCGGTAGGTTTCAAGTTTTTTAAACCAACTTAAAAAAACATACTTGGTCGACCAGGCAGCTATATATATATATGTGTGTCTTCTTCAATTTTACTTAGTACTTTGGTTAGCCAGAAATAACCTTCATCAGGGACTACAAAAGCATTGCTGAGTCATTGATCCTGATCTTCACAAACTTGATCCTAGATGGTCCTGTTAAAGTGGTAAAAAGAAGTCTTCAGGGTTTTCATTTGTGGCCAAAATCTTGCAACATTTTGCTGAAACAAAATGCTGCGTTAAAACAATGCTGTCTTTTTTGTTGCGATAAAATTGCCATTAGCGCTTGACGACAAGTGCCTGAAAGACCATGTCTTCTGTACAGAACTATACTCGTGTGTCTTCAAAAACAGGAAAAAATATTGTTTATTTATCAATATCTACTGCCCGTTTGCAGATGGAAGCGAGGTAAAGACCGAGAGATACTACAAAAGGAAGGCAAGAACGTTCTAGAATTTGTGGCTATTAAGAGTTTAAACAAATCGGAGTTGGAGATTCCTGGGGTACAGTATAAGAAGCATCTGTCATGATTTCAGTTTTTGGTCGTACACCAATAAGAAACACCGAATCTAATTTTGCTGTCACTTTGATTGCTTTATTTTCAGGGTCCTGTGGAAGTTGGCGATTCAGTGTCAGGGACGCTAAAGAAATCATTCAATGAAAAAGTTCTTCCCGCTCTCAAACCCGCCATCGCTGAAGAAAGGGGAAGCTTGGAGGAACTTGTGCATACAATGATTCTAGATTCTGTGGAGGTTTGTTGTATTGGGAAGATGTACCTCTATAATAAGAATAAGAAATAATGGAAACAATTTCTGTTGGAAATAACCCGCATATAAAGGTAAACGAGTCGCTCACGAGCCAAGGTGGCCCACACGAGCCGGATTCTGTAACATGAAGCAATTAAGAAAAAAACCGTCCTTACAGCAGAAAACCGGGCCGACTAATTACAGAAACCAAGAAGGCAGGCCGGAAACAACTTGCACCCCTCCGTCGTCCCTATAAAATGTAAAACTAAGTCTCACACATTATCTTTTTTCCCAAAACCTATCAAAAACAAGAACTCCTTCCTTGAATCTCTTCTTTTGCACAGGCCTTAGGAATGGAGTTTTGTTTAAGAGCTTGATTTTAAGGCTTTACTACTCCAGGTGCTGACTGTCCGGCCAATAGTCCTCATTATCCAGGGGGGGGGGGGACTTAAAAGCAATAAATAAATATTCACATAGCCTGCTGCAAACACGAGAACAAGTCGGAAAACGTAAAAGTTTGCGTGAATTCTTGCATCCGAGTATATATTGAAACGTGCCACTAAATTACTGATTTTATTATAATACTACAAAATCTTGCAGGTTTACAAGGGATATGTGGATGATCTGAGAAATACGGACAATGCCTGGATGGAAACAGTGACAATGAATTTCCATGATGAAACGGGAGAAATCCTTGGCAATTTCGAGTTTGAGGTTTGTAGTCTATATAAATTCTTTCCAGAAAGAAAACTTCGTACGGTGGAACCAGCATTCACTTCGTTAACCCGTCCAGATCAGATATTCGTCGCCCGGAGTTGGCCGGATTTAGGGCGTCCGTTGCAGTTAGAGGGCAGAACAGTGCTTCTCAGACTCACGGGGATCGACCATGGATTTTTAATTCGATCTGTATTTAATGCTTACCCTAAAAAAAACTGAAGGGAAACTTCACCAAAATTAAATTAAGTAAACGAACGAATGAATGAACCTTGTTAGGTGACTTGCAGCGAACTCCACACTTTATGGTAACTGCATTGCTGAACACAAAGCATCTCACTGATTACTGACAAGTCAGAGGCAGTCGGCTCTAGGAGGTCACGGAAACCTAAGTGTCTCTACCACGGAAAGTAGTTTTGAGTCAGTTATATGCACTACAAAAACCATATTCTTACTTTGTTTTAACAGGTTGAAGCGGATGCGTGCGGTGTTAACTGGCAAGAGGTCAGCGGTCATATCAACCTTCGCAACCATCAATCATTTGTTTTGCACAAAGTAGCTGAAGTACGGAATGCATACTTTTGATGGAGAATATGGCTTTGGAGCAATCTAAAAGATCCCAACATGATGTTCTCCGATCCAGCAAAACCAAGTGGATATCAACGTTGAAGACCAGGACAAAGAGAAACAGAACACTACAATCTAGTTATAGCAAAACTGTCGTGACAGTGAGCGAACTTTCAGAAAAGGGTGTCAAAGGTTCCGGGGGGCGGGGGAGGAGGTTCGTTTTACAGATAATAGCATATTTATTTCACGTAGAGATACCGGTTCATAATTGCGAGTGGTGGTGTGGCTACGAAAACAGTTTGCGACAAGGCTGAATTACAGTTTAAAACACAGTATTGTTCGTGATCAGTCGTTAGTCCAGATAGTCACTTCTAGAGGCGCTGTGATCGAAATTATTTCTAGGGGCGTTGTGATCTAAGTTATGTTGTTGTTAGGTAGATCAATGGTCCAAGGTAACCTCAGTGGTCTCAGCTTGGCTGTTGTGTTGTTTATTAGAGAAGAAAACGTCTTCACATTCACCCAAGTGTACACATGTGTACCGGCGAACCTTTTTGCGAAACCTAACAAAATGTTTGATAACCAGTCTAGCACATAGGAGTTCTCTCTTGCCTTGTTTTTCCGTGATGTCACCTCGTCATCTTCCGTGCTATTTTTGACGTCACCGCGCAGAAGTAGAATCAAGGCCTAAACGAACCGGAAACTCCAAAGACTGATAAGACTATTTGTTAACCATGCCAATCAGGGAAGCCGATAACGGATGCTCCTTACTCTTCATACTACGAAAATCCAAGCTAAGTGCCGGTGCCATTCAATCTATCTAACGGGACATTGACCTCACTTTAACATAATTGTAATACAGGCGCCAAAAGGAAAAAAAACAACGGTTGGGGATGCATGCATATCTTAGAACCCTTCCCTTGAAATATTAAAAAACTTCCTCCTTATCACTTCAAATTTTCTAAACTTGCAGTAGCTTATAAGTAGCCTGCGATAGCATCCAATTTGTGAAGGCTTTTGTTTTTCGTCATGCAACGAGCTGTATAGAGTAGTGCATCGATCGAAAAGATCTAGATAGAAAAGAAGGTTAGAGAATTTAAATTACGTGCTCAGTCATAAATGGTAATAGAGATGTAATATTTCAGCATGCCGCGAGTCTCCCAGGAACTCAGTGGCCAGAGCAACCGACAGCTGGTGCACAGGAGGTCATGGATTTCGAAAAGATCTTGATCTTGATCTGTCCTTTGACTGAAAATTTGCTTCCACATCAGAATTTGTTATTAAGATAGAAGATGGTGCTCTGTGTTCTCTAAGAAAATAATGCACGCTTGAGGTCTAGTGGAACGCGTGTTATTCAGCAGTTTTTATAGAGGTCAAAAGTGTGTTCTTTTCGTATTAAATATCGAAATACCATCTTCTATTTGGTTGAGTTAAATGCAAAACATCCTGTGAAGCCATTTCTTTCCAGAAATACCTTATAAAATAAACTGAAAACTGGAAACGGAAATGTGCCAGTAATTCGGTTTATTTTAGTTAATACTAGCCATCCCACGGGCGAGATCTCGGGGTTGTTGCAGGGCACCCAGGCTCACGAGCAGACCACTTTAGTGGCAAATTATAAAGATTGTATGGAACTTGATCGCAAGTTTAGTCAGGAAACTAGAAATGTCAATAAATAACGAATTGAGTTTACCTACATGATCAAATGTTGTCCTTATGTTCAGGGTCTTAGCGAGGTATGTGGGATCAGGGATCAAAGGGGTGGGATCAAGGATCAGAAGGATGGGATCTGGGATCACAGCCCTGGGCCCAGGGATCTTACACCATGGGATCGGAATCAGCAGTCTTTTAGGGATCAGGGGTCAGGTTGCACCATATTTGTGGGATCAGGGACGAAAATGGGTCCCGCTTTTGGAATCAAGGATCAGAAATATGCGTCCAAAAATGGGATCAGCAAAGAAAAAACATACCTCGTTACCACCCTGTTATGTTGTTCCTTGACCGTCTGAAAGGCTTTTTACCTTTATCCCTCGGCCGTTTTATTTTCTGTTAGTCACAATACAAAAGACAATTAGCAGCTATATAACCTTTTCCAGATGCCTATATTGTGTATGCTCGATTACCAGCCGCTGTGTGCCGAGAGGCTGCTGAAAAACGGTGCGACGAGAAAAATATCGCTACATGAATTGGGGCGAGAAGACTACCCGAGAAGATGGGGCGAAAATCTCCTTGTTTTTTCTTCCCACAATATTTTTCCCTCCCGCGCCATTTTTCTGCTACCAAATTTTACTGGCACGGCCTCAGTTTTTGCCGAGTACACCTGGGGCGCTTTCCATTTATACAAACTTTTCGGTTGGAAATTTCCGGAAATTTTCCGTGTCAAATGGAAAGGCTTTTTCCATCCAGGCGAGGAACCTCGTTGAATAATTAACTGAATGAATAATGAGTGAATAGTGAATGAATAACTTTATTTAAGTGTCAAAGTTAGCTTAAAAAGCTAATGGTGGACACTGTTTAAAACTAACAGATAAATTCAAAGTACAATAAGTGTGCGTAAATTAATAAATTTAGTTCGAAAGAAAAGTGTCTCAGTATCACTCTTAAAACTTTAAGATGACAATAAACACCCATGCAGTAACAGGAAGTACATACATTGCTGTATCACTGTATTGAAAAATTTAAGATGACTAGTATCAATAAAATCAATAAAAGCATCATGCAGTACATATATTGCAGTTGGCTCGTTTTCAGTTCCAAACTTGCATCCCCACTGGTAAATTTTAAAAAAATGATGGCGCAAGAAGCCATTCGAAATGGATGATGCACTGCCACTTCTTTCTGTCATTGTGGACAGTTTTGACGCCGTAATTAAATCTTAACTTTGTCGAGGAGCGGAAATGGTTTAGACTTTGTTTCAATAGAAGCCACTACTCTGAGTCTATACGGTGACAAGTGAACTTGCAGAGCGAGCAGCAGAAATAGAAATTTTGTGCAAATGGAACCGTAATGTTCCGTTCCAACCGGTTAGAACGGAAAAAAGTGCTGTGGAGTACCTCCGATGGTCGTCCGCTTGTTTCGGAAAATTTCCAGTGAATCTGCGCTTTTCATTGACGCTAATCCTGGGTTAGCCAGTCGTATTTTGAACAACCAGGCCCTGGACTAGCATTAATTCATCAGTATATCCGACACTGTTATAGTCAAATAGTAAAACGGTACTGAGTATAAGGAAGATTCTTGTGTTCTGATAGAGTTGTTTTGATTTGCGCGCATAGAGAAACCTCCTTGTTGAGCTTAAAGCAAAAGAAAGTGAATTTACAGTCTGCTGTCTTAGGACGAATGGCCTGAATCTTCTTTTTGACGAATGGCCTGCCCTGTAGAGTACCTCCGATGGTCGTCCGATTGTTTCGGAAAATTGCCAGTGGATCCGCGCGTTTCATTTGCATTTCAATGCGTTGAACCTAAAATTTGGCTAAATAGAAAGCGCAAATGGACTGGCTTCAATTCATAACCACATAAGACGTCTTCAGTCTTGAGAAAAACGGCTGATTTGGACCAAGGTCAAAACGTACGTGTACTGAATATCGCTAAATGCGTGGCATATAAAGAGACAATCACAGCAATCCAAAACACGCGCATTTTGAATAGAACATAAACCAAACATCAGTTGCTGTCAAGATGTAAGAGATTTGCAACGGGAGCAACGTTATTACCAGAGAAGTTGTCAAACATGAATTCAACGGGGAATGCATCAAACAGCTAGCCTAACAGCTCATTCCTGGCGAATCCTTCAGCAGAAAAAGTTGGAAAAACCTCTGCTTACTGCCTGATAGGAATAATTGTTTACAAGACACAAACTCTGAGAAAACCTATCAATTATTTTAACTTCAACATGGCCATGTGCGATTTGCTGTTACCAGTTTTCTTGCTCCCGCTGAATGTAGCATGTTTGTACTTGGCAATCAGTGGCTTATCAGTCGTCCTCTGCTCCCCTTATTAACTCTGCTCCCCTTATTAGCTGCTCCCCTTATTAACGGATGTCTCCACTGTCGTGTCTATTCAGAGCTTGGTTCTCATAGCAGTGGACCGATTCGGAGCTATAGTATTCCCTCTCCGTTCTCCACTTACCAGTTTAAAGCTGTGCCCCTTCTTTATTCTCGCCACGTGGATCGTCGCGTCGGCTGTCTTCTCGCCATATTTATTCGCCTACAAACTCGTTGAATTCGCTGATGGAAAGCAGTATTGTAATTTGCAGTGGGATGAAGCTTTCGGCTGGTCCTTGTCCTTCTTGTATGGTTATTTAGCTGTAAGAGTTGTATTTCTTTATATCCCAATCGCCTTGTTGATCATATTTTACTCCGCCATTGTTGTCAAGCTCAAGACACAGAAGATTACAGGCTAGCAATCGAACAACGCAGAGCAACAACGCATAGAAAAAAAAAGAAAAGGTGCTGAAGATGGCCATTGCTATCGTAGTAGGGTTTGTAGTCTGCTGGATACGCTGGGATATTATGAAGTTACTATCCTTCTCTGCACCGGACTTGCCCGAGTGTGGCATTTGGTTCCATGACACTATCCCCTACTTTATTGCTTACTCGAATTGTGGCATCAACCCTAATGCATCTGTTTTGTTTTCAGTAGAAATTATCGCCAGGGACTTAAAAGACTCCTGAAGTGTTATAACACAGTACAGGATCAAGTAAATTAAAAGCTTACATCACAAACTAAGACAGACGAACGGTCGCAGAAATTCCCTTCCGTAAAAAATCAGTATCATTATGGAAAAGTTAATTGCTATTTGCTATCTTTTCTCTAGTACACGAACGACATTTAAATAAGAATGCAGCTAAAGGTGGATTTAGACGATTTTCATGAAATAGAACTTTTGTACAAACGACAAGCACTTGTATATAAATCAGTAGTAACCTGTAAAAGAATTGTAAAAGCGCCAGTCTGATGTCTTGTAATATTACTCATTGTACGCATATTTGAGACTTTTTTCTTAGCGATTTTTAAACGCTCTTTAGAACTGCGCTGGCACATAAAGATATAAGGAAAACGTTGAACGAGCTTCCATCCGTAATCTTTGGACTGTACAATCGTTGTCTTTTTATTTTGAAAATTCCATGTTGGAGCTCTAGTCCGATTCGACATGGAACTAATCAATAAAGTAAGGTGACGCAATTGTTTTTTTTCTCTTTATTTTTCTTATTTTTCTTCACTGATTCATCGCCGTTGTTTAGTCCCTGTTTCAATCATCGCTCTTTATCAGAGGAAAAGGCAATATGCGCAAACATAATTTCAAGGCAAACCACAGTTTTTTTCACCCGGCTTTGATCACTCAACGAATCGTTTTCAGTTTTTACTGTTTTCCTTTCTGCTTTACTCTCATGAATTCAAAGAAAATAAATTGTTCTTTTCTCCCTGGAGTACCCAAGGAGAAAACTTACGAAGAAAGAACATGCCGACGTTTTTGCAATATTCCCGCACGTCTGATTTTCATGAACAGTTAGGGCCTTTTAAGGAATATTCGCCGTGCAAACTCAGCCTGTTTAAGTGAATTTTAAATATTAAAATGAAAGTTTCAACAGAATCTTTGTCTTAAAATTTGCCTGGGATGCTTAGCCTTTCTAAAAATAATAGATGACCTTTTATTACACTCATTTTTCGATGTGTGTTCCAAAATATAATTTTTATTCTTCTCAAAGCAGAACTTACGTAACCTTTACGAAAGGTCGAGATGACATTTCACTCAAAAGAAAAAGCCTTTTTTTTTGGTGGGGGGGGGAGGATATGAATTTCTTGTTTCGGGAAATATATTACTAACTTGTTTTCTCTTCAGCTATAACTTGTTCGTAACAATATATGTTCTTCTTCTTCGTTATTGGTGCGCGATGCAGGCAAAATTTTCATTTTCCTCTTGGTCTAAAGGGTTTAGGTGTGTATGTGGTGGGGGGGGGGGGGTGAAGGGTATTTTCGTGACCCGTGAATTGCGATATTTATTGGGCGAGAATAGTGGTGGTTGTTTTCTTTCTGGTGAAACGTGACTCGCTAAGAAGCTGTGAGCCGCGATTTGTTATGATTATTGCCCGTGAAGCGAGAGCAGTATGTTTTTTATAATATTGCCGTGAAATGCGATTTTGTTCCATCACGCAAAATGTCGTGAAAGATGATGAATGTGAAATGACTGTTTCATTTTCAGTAAAGTGAAACGTGATCTGGACCTCCCCCTATGCCCTCCTCTTAACTGACAGAAACTTCATCCGCTGAAAATCGAATGAAATGCGTGGGTTTGATAGCATATTTGGCTTATTCTGCAGCGTCAGACGAGTTGAAAAGGATAACATGGAACGGGTGCAACCGAACGTCCTCACGAAATAAACTGCGTTGTTCTTCCACCAAAATGTGAAAATAATATTTCGAAAAAAATGGCTGCCATGTGTTATTCTTTGTGTGACCTTTGAAGCTTCTCGAAAAACAGACTTGAATACACAACTAAATCTTCTACTGATAGTTCTTTCTAATGGGCTCATTTTGCATTTGTGTGACATTTGTTTATTAGGTTGTTCTCCACCTCGTAGACATAAAGCGTTATTTCTGTTTTCCTACCGGTGAATTGAAGTAAAAACAATTTTTTTAATATGTCAATTTTTCTAATTTCTCTTATCGCTTTCTTTCCTTTCGGGTTGACCTGTTGTACCTAATTTACGACATCCGCCATTTAAGCTCTCATCAAGGACTTTAAAGCAACTCTTTCTTTTCTTTTCTTTATTTTAACCGTACTCTTGTTGTGAAAAACTGGCGTCGCTGATGTTTATGCCATCTCTTTTTACAAAAAGTTGTAACAAACCTTTTTTTTTTCTTCGAGACAAACCATGTCGTTTTTTCTTCTCAATTCAAGTCCGAACGTGATCTTCAAAATTTCTGCTATGCTGGTTTTGGGCTATTGTTAGTTTATCAGCTGTCATTTTCTCGAATGCTGGTTTGAATTATTGATCGACAAATTGTTCTACCGATGGTTTAGCCTCCTACGGAGCCCTTATTAGAGGCCGTCACGCGATGTCGGCTGCAGAGGAGACTATGGGTCTATCAAATCCCGATTAGGGCTTAAATTATGCAATTTAATACCTTGCTCTATTTCAAAACTATTCCGTCTTCACTAAATAAGTACTTAACTGCTACCAGCTACAGCCAAGTATTTTAAAATTACTGATTCAAAATGTTTACTTAATGAATCAAACGTGACTTCTACAGGTTGCAGACATCGCTGCCTACGACACCTTTCGTTGTGGTAGCAAGCGGGTTGTATTATTAGCCGCTAAGAATATCAGCGCTTTGAAAGACTCTATAACAAAGTCTAATTCTATACGAAGTCTCAATAAAGCACTTCCAGGACAGTTACTGCATTGAAGCCCAACTAAATTAAACAGTTGGTGTAGAACCGAATTTTTACCAAGCGGGTTTTTTATCGCCTTTGTTTATGGACCCTTTCGTATAGAAGATTGACTTGAATTTAATCGAACTCTAGGTGATGATTCCTATGAATAGGTCATTGTTTCTGCTAGTTTACTGTCGGTTACTTGGTTGAAATTCCTTGGCTTTTTCTTCTTTTCTACATAAAAATTCCTTTCCTTTCATTTGGATACGTCTCTCCTAGCTCTACACAACAACCACATCCACCATTAACTCCTTTAGCAACTCTTATCCGACCATGCCTCTGCTATCGCTTTTTACAAAAGACGCAACATGAAGGTGTATTTTTTTGTTCGAAACAAGGGGCGCTGTTTCTCAAGCAAATCAGAAAATGATACTCAAAAGTTTCAGCTTCATTCGGTCTTCTGCTATTTGTTTAACACTGTGTTATTCTACTGGATTGGGTACTCAACACACTGTTCTGCCGATGGTTTTACCGAATGCCCTTTTTTTACATCTGCGTAGGGGTTATTTCATGGATTTGCAGCGTAAATTTTTTCAAAGAAAAGTGATCCGTCTCTTTTCCCTCTAGATTTTTATAGGTATTTCCCTTTTTATCTCTTCTTTTTTCAAATCATTACTCTTTCCGGAGAAAAGTTTATTTCCTCTTATCTACATTGTTCGAAAGCCGCCAACCTGGGACTTGTTAAAATTTAACCAAGGTTCCTGTTTCTCTTTTTTCAGAAGAGTTCTCACAGCATTTAACAAGTGACCGCGTTTGAAAACAAACAAAGTCAAAATGTAGGGCAAAAGGGGTTAACAGGAATTCGCATCGTTTGTCTATAAAACGGAAGTAAAAATTGACGTTAATCTTGGCTTAGCTTAATCCTATTTTGAACAACCGAGCCCTTGTCTAGCTTCAATTCACTACCATATAATCGTTAAAAAAATCTACCCAGCAAACGGAAGATTCTTGTTGTTCTGATAAAGTTGTTTTGTTTTACGCGCATAGTGAAACCTCCTTGTTGAGCTTAAAGCAAAAGAAAGTGAATTTTTATAGTCGGCCGTCCGAGGCCCATTTCTTCCTTTTGTTGAATAGCCTGCCAATCAAAATGCCCCTTGAATAAAACTTTAAAATAAAAACTTCCTATCAATGTAATTTAGTTTCTGCGTTATAATATTTTTGGTCTCATTTATTCAAAATATATTTTGGATGAATGGATCAATCTGCTCCTTCCTGCCGAATTCTAGAGCAGAAGCATTTGGAAAAACCTTTGCTTACTGCCCGATCTTTGCTGTTTCGCTGGTCGGGAATTCTTTTATAGGAACAAATGTTTATAAGAAGCAAACATTACGAAAACCTATCAATTAGTTTATCGTTAACATGGCCATGTCCGACTTGCTGTTACCAATATTCTTGTTCCCGATGAGAGCAACATATTTGTAAGTGGACAATCAGTGGCTTATCAGTGGTTCTCTTGGTCAGGCCTGGTGTAAGCTGGTCCCCTTCTTAACGGATGTCTCCAGTTTTGTGTCTACTCAGTTTTGTGTCTACTGCGTGGATCATTGCAATGGCCGTCTCCTCGCCAGAGTTAGTTGCCAGAAAACTTGTTGAAGACGCTGATGGAAAACTGCACTGTGCATTTTTGTGTAAAGAAGCCTTTGGAGATTTCTTACCCCCAGAAATTGTTTTCTAGCTATATTTGTTGTATTTTATTATATTCCCATGGCCCTGCTGGTCATAGTTTACTCCGTGATCGTCATCAAGCTCACGTTACAGAAAATTCCAGGTGAGCAGTCGGCCAACGCTGAGCAACAATAACGTACCAGAAGAAACAGAAACGTGCTAAAGATGGCCACTGCTATCTTGGTAGGGTTTGCACTGTGCTGGGAACCCTGGACTATTGTCCACCTAGCTTCTTTTATCTGCACGGGAGAGGCCTTGTGGCGTTTGGCTGCATTTGTCTATCGCCCACCTCATGGCTGTCTCGAACTGTGCCATCAACTCTTGTATCTGTTTTATTTTCAGTGGAAATTATCCTCAGGGACTTAAACGACGCCTGAAGTGTTTTAACGCAGTGCAGGAGCAAGTAAATTAAAAAATCGCATCATAAAAAAAGAATAAAAACATAGCGAACGGTTCGAGAAATTCCCATCTGTAAAAAAGTCACTCTATTGTATTATGGAAAGTTAACCATGTCTGTTTATTATTTCTTAAACCTTTTCTTGTACGAATTAGCGACATTTTGAGAACACTCCAGCTAAGCTTCACATCAGAATGAGAAAATTATGTAAAATAGACAAATTCCAGGGAATAGTATTTCGACTACTTCTGTTCAAATCGGGCAATTGTAGAAAAGTCAGTACTACAACCTCAAGACGAATTGCAAAGACACCGATGTGCCTGTAATGACGTTGAATATTATTCAATGTACGAACATTTGAGAATCTTGGTTGAGAAGTTTTTATTTACTCTTTAAAATTTGCCTGTACATATGCATACAAGAAAGGTGTTGAAGGGCTTTTCAAACAGGTTGGAGTATGGCTGTGCAGCCGTAGCCGTCATCGTGTTAGGAACATAATTAAGCAACCACAACGGCAACGCGAAAACGCGAGTTCCCTGTCTTTAGACTTCTTGGTGATTGTTCCAATTCATTCAATCCGTCTAGTGTAGCCGAACTATCCGGGAGCTGAATTTGGAAGGAGGGCCTTACAGTTTAGGGAGAAAAACCAAAATTCGTCGACGTGTGTTCACCTTCATGTTCTACATAAAACTTTGAAGGTGGTCATTTTACGTTGTAGCTGTGCACAGAACGGCAAAGAAATGTACCAACATGTACGCACTTGCAGAGTCATTGATTTGCTAATTAAAGCTTTCGTTTTTTGACGTTCTCGTCAGTCGTCGCCATCGTGTTTGCTTTACCTCCCTATTTTCACTGACTCCACTTATTATTGTCTTTACTTAAAAGCTATACTTAGATTCGCCGTGGAAATAATCAATAAAGTATATTAGCGGATTCTTTTGTGTCAAGCACTCTGGGCTTTTATGTTCTAATCCCTTCTGGCTCTCCTGACAGTTTCGAAGAAGAAAACGTTTATTCTTCCTTTATATGTTTTCCACGCAGCACTTTACTCTTTCATTGTCGTTTTTTCTTCAATATTTCATCCATCGCTGTTTATAGAAAAAAGTAATAGGTGCAAGCATAATTTTAAAACAAACCGCTTGCTTTTTCACCTGACTTTGACCACTCAACGGGGTTACTTTGTCTCGTAAGCTTTTGATACCCCTTTTCTGCTTTATTCTCGAGAATTGAAAGGAAATAAATGGTTGTTTACTCTCAGCGGTAACGAAGGGGAAAAAAAATAAGAAAAAAAGAGAATATGTCGACGTTTTCATTTTTGCCGATATCCCGGGTTTTCAGTTAGGACCTTTTAGTAATAAGGGATATTCGTGTAAATTACAAGTAGCTGAAAATTTTAGACAACGTGACAGAATCTTATTTCGAGAATTTACTGGGGCTGCTGAGGCCTACATATATACGCCTTACCCCACAGACGGGTAAAATACACAGTTTTATCTCTTCTCTCTCCTAAGTGCCCTTCTCCTTTCATATACAAGAACTCTCTTCTTGGTATAGTTTCCACAAACAGTCTCAATCAGGCTACGCCACTCCTGCCTACACTTGACGGAAGACTGCCAACCTTTTAGAACATCCTCACATTTGAGCGCGTTTTTGCAAGTGTCTTTGAAACGGAGCTTCGGTCGACCAACTGGGCGAGAACCACGAGCAAGTTCACCGTACATCAGTTGTTTGGGTGCTCTATACATAGAAGTCCAAGATAATCTTTTGTTACAGCCGTCAAAAATGCGATTTTTGTACTCTTCTCAAAACAAAGCTTACAAACGAAAGAAAGGTCGAAATGAAATTTCACTCTATGAAAAAGGTGAGTTTTTTTTTTCACCTCAATACATCGAAGTAATAGAAGAAATGTGTTTATAAGTTACTAGCTGATATTCTACCTAGGCTGCTAGCAGTCCCTTACTGGATAGTCAAGAGGGCGCGCGAGATAGCCGAGCGAAAAAGCCGAAAGCACGAGCTATCAACAGCGCGGCGAGACTGGAGTGAGAAGAAAAAAAACGAGAAGAGACTACCGGAGATGATCCAGTTTCATGCACTTCTTTTCTCTTCAGTTATAAGTTCCTCCTACTGATATGTTTTTGATCTTCGTTATTAGCACTCGATTCAGATAAAGCTTTATTTTTGTGTCTGCCCCTACTCTTGTAATAATAGCATACATCCTAGAACATCAACAATTACAATGGCAGTATGACAAGACGCTCTACTTATTCTTTGCTTTTAATGTTTTGCAGTCGTACAAGCGTAGTCTATGTTACTGTTATTGTTATAAAACTGGACAAAATGATACACAACTGAGTTCGAAATATATATCAACGAGTGGATTTAATGAAATATGGATCTGAACGTAATTGTCCCTCATTTAGGCTCGAGGCATCGTAGCTGCACCATGCTTTGTGTAGTCTTCATATAATTTTGATACTGTTGAGAAAACATGATGGATAAAATGTTTCCATTAAAAGACAGCTGCTTGTAATAACATGAATAACTTCATTATTCCAAAACTCAAGCATTTATTTCTGCATCTTCAACCCATGGTGTGAAAAAGATACTTTCTTGAAAATGACTGAAACAAAGATATTTAAATGACTATAATAGCCTAAAGCCAAATTTGCTCTGCGTAGATGTAGCAAGCAAAATAATAAAAACAAATGCTGAAAACGTGGTTCTCAAAAGCGAAACTCCAAAAGGACTGTGTATAGTAAATGAATAAAAGTAATATAGATCAGGAGGGCCTTTATATAGGTGGAGTGTTGTATGCCTTTGGTTTATGATGATTTCTTATCTTTTTCGTTTTCCATCAGTTCTCTGCTTTTTTCTTTGTTTGTCTGATGTACATTGCGGATGCACGAGTGGTTTTAATATTTGTGATCTTTGTTTTTTTAGGAGCTTTGCTATGAGCAGTTTATATATTGTTTCCTATTATTTAATAGAAAGACAATAAAAAAAAACAAGCAACTTATTCTTGATTCACTGAATTTGTTCAATTACAACTTTTCCGCGCAGTTCGTTTTGGTTCCGTTTCAAGGAATAGGTGTTTAGTAAAGTTAAGTGTTGGTCAGAATTTTGCTACTAAATTTATGCGTTTTGCGTATAAAAACCTTCAATTAAGTTGAAAGTCATCTTTACTAAGAAATTTACTAAAATTTACTAAGCCAATGATTAAGACGCCAAAAAAACAGACGCTAGTTTGTTAATTGTTTAAAAGCATCCATCCTATTGAAATGCGTAGGCCGATCAAATTTGAAGGTAGCGATTATAGGCTCATTAATAAGAGGTATTATTAGAAAGGAAGTCACAAGACGTGACGAGTAAAGAACACCTGTGCGGGAACGTTATTTCATATTTAGGGAACAGCCCAAGAAAATTGCTGTGAGTTTTCAATCCTCCCCAAGGTGATTCCTGCTTATAAAGGTCTGTTTTCTGATCAACAGAAGACATCGTTTTTCATCTTGTCACAGGAGACGAAAACCTAACCGCCTTTACCATCTGAGGAAATGAAACTACTTTGAAAGCTAAATGGCCATGGCTTTGTCAGAAGTTATTCATTGCCATGTAAAATAAATAAACTCACTTGTTCCGCCCAGATTACAAAAGATAAGGCTGAGCTCTTGTCATATTTAAAACTGCAAAAGATCCACCCTATTTTTAACTTGCTTAAAAGCTATATTCTTTTATGATTCGCCTCTTAGTCGGTCTAAAAAACCAAAATAAACTCCCGCTTCTATAATCCCCTGGCAGTGTCTCCTCTATCCTCTCACCGCTCACCTCCATGTTGTAGAAACGATCAACAGATGCGAACGATCATCTTAGTTCAGTAAAAAAACTCTGCGTTGTTTTAAAATCTAGCAGCTCAAAGAATTCGGCTTTATAAGATATGTGGCTATGTTTTGTGACCTGTTGTCAATTTTTTCAAACTCGCTATGGAAACTGGAATACTGAATAACTTTATTTAAGTGTCAAAGTTAGCTCAAATAACTAATGGTGGACACTGTTTAAAACTATCAGATAAATTCAAAGGACAAGTAGTACCGTAAATGAATAAATTGCCAATATTTGTTCGAAGAAAAGCATCTATCACTCTAAAACTTTAGATGACAATCATGCAGTACATATGTTGCAGCTGGAACAAGCATCCTCATCCTTTTTTTCTTCAGTTGCAAACTTGCAATCTCATTAATAAATCAAAAACACTGATGGCGCAAGAGGCCAACCGAATTGGATGCTGCACTACAACTTCTTTCTGTCCTTGTGGACAGTTTTGACGCGGTAATTAAATCTTAACTTTGTCGAGGAGCGGAAACGGTTTAAATTTGTTTCGATAGCAGCCACTTGCTGTTGTTTTGACAGAAAAAAAAAACTTAAAAATAGATCGCTATACTATTCTGAGTCTACATTGAGTAGTTAGTGCGGAGACAAGTGAACTTTGCAGCGCGAGCAGCAGAAATGGAAATTTTATGCAAATGAAACTGTAATGTTCCGTTCCAACCGGTCGGAACGGAAAAAGTGCTGTGGAGTACCTCCGATGTTCGTCTGCTTGTTTTGGAAGATTTCTAGTGGATTGGGTTAGCCAATCGTATTTTGAGCAACCAGGCCCTGGACTAGCTTTAATTCTTCACCATATCCGACACTGTTATGGTAATCGTATAACAATTTTCAGCATAGGAAACATTCTTGTTGTGCTGATAAAGTTGTTTTGTTTTACGCGCATAGAGAAACCTCCTTGTTGAGCTTAAAGTGAAAGAAAGTGAATTTATAGTCTGCTGTCTTACCACCATTTCTTCTTTTTGATGAATGGCCTGCCCTGTAGAGAGTACCTCCGATGGTAGTCCGATTGTTTCGGAAAATTTCCTGTGGATTCGCCCGTGCCATTTGCATTTCAATGGGTTGAACCGACAATTTTGGCTAAATGGAAAGCGCCCCCGGCCTGGCTTCAATTAATTACCACATAAGACGTCTTCAGTCTTAAGAAAACGGCTTATTAGTACTGAGGTCAAAACGTACATGCACTGAATATCGCTAAATGCGCGGCATATAAAGAGATAATCGCAGCACTGAAACCAAGAAAACACGCACATTTTGCGTAGAACATAAATAAAACATCATTTGCTGTTAAAGATATAAGACATTTGCAACGGGAACACCGTTATTACCAGAAAAGTCGCTAAACATGAATTCAAGGTTGAATGGATCAAGCTGCTCCTTCCTGTCGAGTCCTTCAGCGGAAGAAATCGCCGGAAAAACCTTTGCTTACTGCCTGATCTTTTTTGCGTCGCTGGTCGGGAATTCCTTTATAGGAATAGTCGTGTATAAAACGCCAACATTAAGAAAACCTATCAATTATTTCATAGTCAATATGGCCATGTCCGAGTTGCTGTTTTCAATATGTTTTTTTCCGGCGGATCTAACAGATGCGTACGTGGACAATCAGTGGCTTATCAGTGGTACTCTCGGCCAGGTCTTGTGTACGCTGATCCCCTCCTTAGTAAATATCTCCATGTTTGTGTCTATTCAGAGCCTGGTTCTGATAGCAGTTGACCGATTTGGAGCTGTGGCTTTGCGGCCTCTCCGTTCTCCACTCATCAGTTCAAAGCTGTGCCCCTTCTTCATTCTGGCCACGTGGATCGCCTCGATAGCTGTCAACTCGCCATATTCATTCGCCTTAAAACTGGCTGAAGATTCTAATGGAAAGCTGTATTGCAAAGAACAATGGGATGAAGCATCTTCCTATGCGAATTACAATCTAGCCATAATTGTTGGATTTTTTCATGTCCCTATCGCCTTGTTAGTCACCCTTTACTCCGTCATCGTTATCAAAGTCAAGACACAGATCTTTCCAGGGGAGCAGTCGGTCAACACTGAGCAACAACGCAGTGGAAGAAACAGAAACGTGCTGAAGTTGGCCATTGCTATCGTGGTAGGGTTTATACTGTGCTGGGTACCCTATAGTATTACCTTCTTACTATTATTGTTTGCTCGGGACTTGCCTTGTGGGTTTTGGCTCTGTTACGCTATAGCCTACTCATTGACTGTCTCGTATTGTGCCATTAACCCTTGCATCTGTTTTGCGTTCAGTCGCAACTATCGTCAGGGACTTAAAAGACTCCTGAAGTGTTTTAACACAGCGCAGGAGCAAGTAAATTGAACTGAACTCGCATCATAAAAAACGATAGCGAACAGTCCGAGGAACTCCAATCCGTAAAAATTATAGTGATTCTGAAATCGTTTCTATGTTTATAATTTCATGTTTGGTCATGCTTTCTCTTGCATGAATAAATAAAATGTAGAGAACACTGCAGCAAAACTGCTTGACAATCAGAGTAAGAAAGTTAAGTAACTGATAGATGATTTTTAATGAAAAATACTTCTGAGACAAGACATGTAGAATAGAACAATAGCATAACTTCCAAAGAGTTGTAAATATGGCAGTATTGCCTTGCCATGTTATTTAGAGTATGCACATTTGGGAAAATTTGCTAAAAGGTTTTTAACCGCTCTTTATAACCTTTCCTGTATATAACTTATAAGAAAGATGTTGAACGGGTTCCAGCCGTTCTTTGTCTGCACAGTTGTTTTCTTTTTATTTTGAACCTTCTACCCATTATTGTCTTTACTTAGTCGCCATACTATATAGATCCAACGTAGAATGTAATCGTTATAGTATAGTAACGTAATTCAGTCTTTTGCGTCAAGCACTGTATTTTATTGTTACACATTTTGCCTCCCCCGGCAGTTTCAAGGAAGGGAATTAAAAAGTTAATACTTCCTCAAGCAGACACTTGAAGATAAATCAGTAATATATCCTCGGAAAATTAAAAATTTGCCTGTGATGTATTGTAATATTGTTCAATATAGCACATTTGAGAACCTTGGTTGAGCAATTTTTTACCGCTCTTTAGAGCTTTGCCTGTACATAAAATTATTAGAAAGATGTTGAACGGCTTTTCAACCTGTTCTCTGATATTTCGTCGGAGTAGGTTGTTCAAGGTCACTGGATGATTGATTGGTTGCTTAAAGATGTCCCAAGGGGGTGGGGACGGCAGAGGGCTTATGTTTTGACCGTGGTCAAAACATATTCACCTACCCATGGTCAAAACATATTCACCTACCCATGTCTTGGGGACATGGGTAGGTGAATGCAATGCCTCCATGACGCTTACAGCGGAGCACCATTGCTAAGCAAATTTGATCACCTATCGATCTGAGGAATTTTGGTTGTGACGTCAGCGTACGTCCCTACGCCCGTGCAGACTCTGGGGGAGGGGGAGGGGAGTCCCAAGACAACCCGACGGGGGGGGGGTGAAGAATGCCATCTTTTCTTGGCGGGAAATTGCGCGGTGCTTTTGGGCAACCGGCGTTTTTCTTGGCGGGAAATCGCATGACCACCGTCACTTTTGAAAAAGAGGTGTTTTGAAAAGCTATAATAACTTGTTTACCAAAACGATTCTTCGATAGTACTGCATTTTTAAACTTGAGAAAAAACATCTTATATCTATAAATGAAAAGAAAAAGTTCAAAAGAATACTCAGTTGTCTTTTTGGTGGAAGGCGAAAAGTTCAAGTTACGAAATCTGCCTTCGAGGATTTCATGTTCGTTTTCTTCGCGGCGGAGAACTTGTCTTGTTCTGAAACAACTGAGTAAGTGAAGTTTTTAAAGGGTTTAAGGTACATGATTTTGAGTATTACGGTCAAAGAAATTATGTTTTGAAATGGAAATTTAATTTATGTCATTAGAAATGTGTCATTTACTTTTGACTTTAAAAACTTATTAGAAAACGTGCTCAGATTTGTGACAGATGTAGTCTTGAATATTTTGCTATGCTCAGCCGATTTCACGCGTGGACGGACCCACGATGCTGGAAGTGTAACGCGAACTGCATGACCTTACGGGTTTTCGAATAAACTTTTTCAAAAATGATTTCTCTGTCCATTACTCTGTGTTTGTTTTATTCATAACAGTAGGTCAAAGCACATAGTCGCAACACAACAGCACAAGCGTCAATTCAGTGAGATTTCGGCAAAGAATTGCTTTCAATTTTGACTGTCGGGTCCACATCTTTGTGCAATTGTCGATTTTCTTGTGCTAGAAGTTTTCAATAGTAATAATCTTTTAAGCGAAGCAGTTGTCGGTTTAATGCTATTTTATCCGAAAAGCTTCCGAAAACAGTTTTGCGCGTCCCTCAAAGTGCCTAACTTTATATAAGCTTACTTCGCAGCCCGAAAACTTATGCCATAATTTAAAGCGTGTTTAGTGTTCGTCTGTTTTCAATCTTGATGGTCGTTAAATATAAAAGTTATTTAAGAGACTGTTAGCGAAGCAGTTGTCGGATCAAACCTATCTTATCCGAAAAGCTTCCAAAAACAGTTCTGTGCATTTCTAAACGCGCCCGAATTTTAAACAATTCGCAGCCGCAAAACTTATGCCATAGAGTTAAGCATGTTTGGTGTTTGTTTGTTTTCAATCTCGATGGTCTTAAGTTAGAGAACGAAATATAAAAGCTACTTAAGTAACTATAAGCGAAGCAGTTTTCGGTTCCAAGCTCTTTTATCCGGTAAGTTCTGTGTGTTCCTCAAAATGCTCGAATTTCTTCGCAGCCGTTTAAACCTACGCGACATTTCTTCGATAATTTTACTACAGGAGCTTGGAAGCTACCCAAATCCTTTCTTTCGGGTAATCCCAGTAACCTGCCAGTGAAATGCCAGTATACATTTTTGACTAGACTAATAGTGGCAGTTCATGTTATTTGTTAACATCCGAACGCGATGAAGATAGCCCATTCAGTGCTTTAGAATAAGTTTTAGTTTGTTGCTGTAAATGAGTGCCGTTTCAAGTTCATTCAAGCGAACAGCCAATAATCCAAGTAGATTTGACAAGCCTTGACAGTTTTAAAATGACAGGATGTGGAAACATTGCAAAAACCGAGAGTAGTTATAGAGTTGGCGGTTTTGGCGCAGTTTTATAAAAAACTTCGCTAAACCCGAACCAACTCTAACTACTTTCCATCTGATGGTTTACATCTGATTGTATTATTTTATGGAATTCTATATGTTTTTATTTCATGTGGAAACGAACGCATTTCCCATTGCGTGACTTCATACAACAGGAAGTCTTAAAATTCTCGGAAAACAGGAAGTTTGAATCATATAAAAAAATATCTCATATAATAGTATAGAATGAATTGTAACAAGGAATTACATGATGAACTGAAAGAATCAGGAGATATTGTTTGTCCTTTTTGTGACCAAAAATTGGAAGATTCTAATGAAAAACCGAAATATAATGAATGCTGTGATAATCAGTATATTATTAATGACGATGGGATGTTAGCCTGTCTAAGTTGTGGTATTGTTCAAGGATATAATTATGTGAAAGAATATGTTAATTTTTATGAAAATAGACATAAATTTATTAGAAAATCTGTTTACCATCGAGAGTACCACATCAGCAACATATTACTCGATATTGAAGAAAAATATAACATTAAAATATCAAACTGTCAGAAATATAAGATCGATAGAGTGTTTACAGAGATCGGTAAGGTTCTTAATGAAGTTAATGGTACAAGGAAAAGAATGATTAGCGTTAATTTTATTATGATAAAGATATTCAAGATGATGGGGATACCTCATAAACAAATTCCAATTAGTAAATCGAAAAAAACTTTAGCTTTTTATAATAAATATTGGGCTAGTATTATGTCTCTAATCGGTGATAAAATAAAATCTATTATTGGATGAATACCTTATTATATTTCTTTTCAAATTTGTCAGTTAACGGACACATATCTACTATTATATCATCTAGAATTTTGACAAAATCAATAAATTCTTTGTCATTATATTCCAGTCCTCTCATAAAAGATCGCAAATGTGTTAAAACGTTTTCGTACGAAGTGTATGCGAATTTTGACATCTCAATCTTCCTTTTATAATTTTTAGCCTCTGAATATGATTTAAGCAAGAGCCCAGAACCGGATATCACTCCAAGAGGAATAGGGTTTAGTGTTACACCACCAACTACAGTCCCAGTTACTATCAAAAAAACAGATCCAATATTACATGCAAGTTCTGCCTTTTTGTAATATTTAAATGTCATTTTTGCAAGCCAATATTTTTTATGATAGAATTTGTACAATGCTTTCAACTCAGATATTTGATCTTCCGTTAAATTTTCTGAAACATGGTTCCAATTGAATATGCTTTCACGTCTATCCATATATATTATATGGTTACATTTTTTTCTTTTTTGAACGATTTCTTAATACTGATGTATAATTTTCTGATGTTTCGAACTATTTTTTCTATATTCTCAATAATTTCGTTGATTAAAATAGCTGTTCTCATTATATTATAAAGTTAGATTATTCATTATCTTCTTCGGAATCCTCATTATTTCTTTTGGGATAATAATATATTCTAAAAAGCATTCCATGCTCCAATCAGATGGATATCCTGCATTGTGCTATATAATAAATGTAAATTTTTTTGTGGAAAGTAATCACGCACTTGTTTGATACTCGATACGAAGTATAATTGCGTTGTAACTTTTCCAAATATCATCATTCATATTTAGTTCAAAAGCCAAAATCCCGGACGAAGGCATTTGGAAAGAATTTGGGTTTATCGTTTGATACCACCCACTTTTTTCTGAGGTAAAATTTCTTGAAGAGCTTAGAGTTCCAGTAAAAAAATTCCGTAAAGATGTTTTGAGTTTCAAAGATATTTTTTTGTGTCTATGTACAGTGACATGAGAATCCGAAGAAGTGATTGGACGCGTACAATATATATCAATATTTTTCAAAATCGCTTCACCCGGCAATGAAATTATTTCGGCACCATTTAAAACAAAATTTTTGTCCCCTTTTGTTGAATTTAAAAAACCGTTTATGTGGTGAATGGAAGAGCGTAGTTGGTGTCCGTTTAAAGACAAATCTGTTTGCATAACCATTTTTCCGTTTTCAATAACAAAAGCGGTGTCATAGACACTTGGGTCAACATTTGAAATTGTTTCTTTAACACCATAGACAATTAAATGCCCAATTGTTAATAACGATTGCTTACTGACTGTACCGTGCAGATCGAGATATATAAATTGTGGGGGTGAGCTACCCCATCTGTGAAAATGGATAACTGTTTTGGTGTACTTCTCGAATGTTTTGGTTGTTTCATCAGAAATTGAAATCGTTGTTCCTTGAGCTGTTACACTTATCTCATTCATTTCCGGCGGAAACCATTCAACGACCATTGTGTAATACCCGACTGGAAGTTTATATAAGTTAAAACCAAGACGTGAGGGGTACTGGAAGGGTGAGCTTTTTTCAAACAAGAGTTTAAGTTGGTAAGCTTTTTTATTAATTTGATGTGGAGAATTGGGAAAATCGACAATACCCAAAACCTCGATATTGTTTTCACTCGAAGATTCATCAGTGTCTTCCATCAAGTATCTGAAGGCGTCTCGTTTTTGTCCTGAGTTATTGATCTGAGATTCACGAATTTTTTGAGTGACAAGATTTCTCAAATCTTTTATTTCCTCTTGCACAAAATCAACATTAACTGCGGATTTTGAATCTCTGTAATCGGTTTGTAAGTTAATAATTTTATTGTTATTTAAATTCAAGTTTCCAGTCATATTGTTGGTGCCATCAACTTTGAGAAACTTTTTTTGTGTCATGTCATCAATTCTGTTGTTAACAAACTCGACACATGCGGCGTCTCTTTGGTTTGATGGAAGATCAAGATTGGTAATTGATTTATTTTTCATATCAATATCAGCTCCTTTCCAGTTTTTTTTCAAGCTGATTTTCGACATACTTTTTGTTTGTGGCTTGATCTGCCTGTGTTGGGTCTTTTACGTTGTAGATTGTATTATTGTTCATATCAATGCTTGCCTCCATTTTTCCACCCTCTTTTTTCGAAAGAAAGATATTTCTCGTGTCCTGATAGTTTATTACCTTTGACAGATCACCGTGGATAGGATAAGGATTGCTTTTTAATCGCAAAATCTCGAACTTATTTTGCATGTCAATATCAGCAGAACCGCTGGCACTACCCTGAGGTCCACGATCACCTTTGTCGCCTTTGTCGCCTTTATCGCCTTTATCGCCTTTAGGACCAGGTAACCCAGGCAACCCTCTAGGGCCTATCTGACCTTGTCCTTGAGAATCAACATGATTAAGAATACCGTTTGTATAACTCATATAATATAATATTAGTTTAGATTTTTTCTTCGAAATTTCGGGCTACCTTTTTTTTGACCTTATCAACATACAAAAAACTATATGGATCCTTAGTAGCTTTCTGATAATCTGATTTATTTATGTTCAGTTCTCGGCAAATCATCGATTGCTCGTTTATAGAAGGAAAATCAAAAACACAAAAATGTGAACTATTCAGTCTTATTGTTTTATCAGTTCCGTAATAGCTTTGACTTAAATATATACAACAGCAATTTTTGTTTCTAGAATTGGTAAAGTAGTCACGTATCCGTTCGTCATTTTTCTTACCTGTATTCAAATAGTCATCAAATATGATTAATTTTTGGTTTTCATCAGACAAATCTGTTAAAGGGATGATGTCATCATTACTTGCTTCGATTACGTCATAACCGACCTCTTTTGATATTGGTTCAAGAGATTTCAACAGATGCTTATATTTGCTTTGGGAGAGATTTCGAGCATAAAAGTATATCTTATCAAAATAGAGAAGCCTATATATCATATCAAGCAAAAGGTTAGTCTTGCCACCACCAGAGGGAGCACAAATAAGCATCCTGAAACATCGGTTTGGCATGAAACTCTTTAATTGAACAAAATCGTTGTTTTCATCATCTTGAATGTCGTAATTTTGAATCTTCATATGATACTATGTTATACAATTTTATCGCATGGCGACACGCTATGCGACACGCTATGCGAGCGTTTTTATATATGATAACCCTAATTTTTTCGAACAAAATACGAAATTTTATGTAAACAAATGATATAATGAGTTTACTCAAATGGAAAGAAATGGCTGAGAAACGATCCGAGCTTGGTAAAAAGATTAACACAGTAAGAGAGACAATAAAACAAAAAACGATATCTGATCAAATGGGTGAAGTCGAGGCAGAGAAACTTTTCAAACCTATAACATCTGAGTTAAAGGAACTCACATCTCCAAAAATGCCATTGAGAAGATTACCAAAGAAAAAGCGACCTGTTCCAGATTATGGAATAGCTATTGATGATGAAGTGCCTGATTATGGATTGGACGATTTGTTTGATCAACCTGTTTTACCTGAAAACGAGAAACAATTGGTTCCAAAACCTCCAAGTTATGAAGACGTCCTCGAGGATATAGCATCAGGTGAAAAACAAATGTATATAGATCCAGCATTTATGTATGAACCTGAAGATCTTCCACCTGAATACGAAGAAGGACCTGATTATAACATTCTCGAGGAGGATGCAATTAACCTAGCTTTAGATAAATTGAATATTCCGAACTACAATGATGTTGAATTACGTCTAACAGAAAAGGATATGGATAATAAAAAGAGTAAAGCTTATCTGAAAAAAATCTTGAAAGATGCTAAAGATCAACGTTTGAAACTAAATGGTTATTGGAGTAATATCACTAAAAAATTAAATAGTGGTTCAATCACTGAAGCTGAGGCTCAATATCGAAGAAAAATTATTCAAGATACAAGAAAGGTTCTTAATGATTATATAAATTACAATAATCAAAAATTAACAAATATTAAAGGGTCTGGTTTGAAGAAAAAAACAAAAAGAGGTGGACAGGTAATGTTTTTCAATAATCCGACAGAAATGATTAAAAAACTTGAACTGATTATCGGATCAATGGTTGCAGGTAATAATAGCATAGAGCTAAGAAACACAGGTGTCGCACTTCTCGACATCTTGTTGAGAAATTCAATACTCAATAAGCCACAATACAACAAAATATACAAAAACTATTTTAGTCTAAACTAATCATATAAATGAATAGACAACTTGTATTATCCAGTCATACAGTAAAAAACCAAAATGGTAATAAACCATCGGATTTCACAATCAAATACAGTAATCCGATAATACTAGATTCAAACAGACAATATGAAATCGGCCTAGACCGAATCATTTCAATGTCATTTACTTGGTTTAATGTGACTAAAGAACTCAATAATCAGAAAATAAGATATTCGACAGATAGTGGCGCTAATTGGATCGAAATTATATTCAACCCTGGAGTATGGAATTACATTGATTTTGACAATTTAATCAAAGAAAAAACAAAAACAGGGACCTCATCAAACCCTCAATATCCAATCACTCTGGAGTTTAACGATACTGTATTCAGAACAATAATAACACTAGCCTCAAATTACAGATTAGATCTTACTCAAAGTAATTTTAATGATCTTATTGGTTTCAATAAAAAGATTCTAACAAGTAGTGTAAATGTTGGAGATTACATTCCTAATCTCTCACAAGACAGAGAAATATTGAATGTTCATTGTGATTTGATAAGTGACAGTCTTGTCGATGGTGAAGAGTCAGATATTATATATAGTTTCAGTACCTCAACTCTCACCCCGAGTTATAGTTTCACACAAGAGCCTCGACGAGTTCAGTACAACCCGTGTAATAAAAATACGATCAATAAAATAAGAATTTATATCACAGATGGTAAGAGGAGAATCATCGATCTTAATCATAGTGACACTTCATTCAGTTTGATTTTAAGAGAGAAGAGAGATTAATCTAACTGATAGTTATATATGTCGTCGTATGAATACAAGCGTATTTATCATCCAAAACTTGGACGATTTGTTTATGAACATAAAGGATCTGGGATCATTGTTGACAACATTTTCAAACCGGTTGGAAGGGTGTTAAGTAAAGTTCCAGAAATGGTTTTAAAACCTTTTGCCAAAAAAGCGCTTGAATCTGGTATTTCACATGCTGGAGACAAACTGGGAAAAAAAGCAGCTGAAAAAAGCGGAGAGCTTATTATGAGAAAATTACACGGTTCAACTAAACAATCAATGAAACCAACCAAACCTACTAAACCAAAACAAGAAGATTACAACACAATTCTGAATAGACTTATATCTGGTACTGGATTAAGACGATAAAATGTTATTAAAAAGTGAATTTTATCCAATTATAAATAGACTAATAAGTGGGAAATGGTTTATATAAAGAGTGAATTTTATCTAAACTACTCATATAAATGAGTTTCAGAACAAATGAAAATCTGCAACGATATGAATACGTTCGTTTCCATTTGGATAATGTCATTGAGCAACCTGCTAACAATCAAAGCCAGAAAAAGACAGGTTACAGATTCACAATCAACGATAGGTCGACAATGTTCGATTTTTTCAATGGGTATTTCGAAGTAACTAAAGAGCTTCAAAAAAAGGCAGATGGTACTGGATATGCTCAAGCGGTTCGCATCACCATGATAAACGGATCTCACAGTCTAATCAGACATATGGTTATCAAATCTTCAGGCAAAATTGTGTATGAGAGTGATAATTTGCATCGAATAACGAATGTCAAAAATCTCCTTGAATACAGTGATGATTATAGTAGATCCGTTGGAAAGAATTCGTTCTGGTATCTTGATACTGATGGGACTACAGCAAATACAAACACAGGTTTTGAGGCCCGTCGTATTTTAACCCAAGCAGCACAAAACAACGGTGGTGGGGGAGCTAAAAGTATTAATGAGATGCTTCCCTTAAACAGATACAGCTTTTTTCAAGAATTAGAAAGAAAAATGTTGCCTCCGATGCAGCTCACAATTGAACTTACATTTAACGAAGACAGTGAACTGATTCACATGGCAAATGGCACAGACCCTGGTCGTGTTGTAGTAAAGAGATTGTATCTTTGGCTCCCAAGATTAATCCCAAAAGACAGCATGTATAGTAATTTCGTTTCAGAGTTTCTCAAGCCAACAACCTGGACATATATGCGAGATCTCTACAATCAGTCAGCAAATACCAGAGCTATTCAGAATATGTTTCAAATCAGTCCAGCTATCGATGACGTTAAACATGTTTTTATATATCTCCAGAGGACAGACGGACCAAATGATGATGAAGCAGAGAGGAGTCCGTATTTATTTGACACTTTCAATTGAATGCAGCTGACGCTAATAGCTCTCTCTCGAGTTGTCGTTTAGAATATTGAAACAACACGTTCTATCCCGAACTAGAATACGATGCAGATTCTAAAATCAGGATATTCAATGATCTCATGTCATATGCATTTCGTAAGAACGATTACAATTCAGGAACACAGCTTAATGTATCCAATTTCACTAGTTTGTATGGATTATTGTATTTCGATTTGTCATATCAGAAAGAGGTAGTGACGAGAGATCCTAAACAGTTGATTCTCCATTATCGTCTCAATGTAGCCCCGACAGCAAACGTCCGAGCTCATAGCATCGTATTTTACGAGAGTGAGGTTGTAGTAAAGACAGTTGGAAACGAATTGATGATAGTTTAAATAAATAAGTTTTACATCGATGAAAATTTAAATGAATATGTTTTTTAAAAGAGAATTTATCTAACATATATTATATGACACAACTATACGAAATTAAAGTTAGTTTATCGCCAAACCAGAAAAAGAATCTTAGTAAAGCGTATCATAAAAGAG
Source organism: Siderastrea siderea (assembly GCA_964030785.1). Taxonomy (NCBI): domain Eukaryota; kingdom Metazoa; phylum Cnidaria; class Anthozoa; order Scleractinia; family Rhizangiidae; genus Siderastrea; species Siderastrea siderea. The sequence goes on along the minus strand of OZ034967.1, from coordinate 53,514,873 downwards.
AAACAATAGTTCTAAGGCTCACAAAGGACTCTCTATCTGGGAATGACACACTTTATGTTCCATTAAACATTGTAAAAAGATTGGAAAAAAATCGTAAACTTAAGAAAGGGATGGACATTAAACTTTCTAAAACAAACATTCGAAAGCAAGTAGGTGGATCTCTACTGTCTACAGTTCTGACGCTTGGAAGAACTTTTGGTCCCACTATTGCTAAGACCATCGGTTTGTCAGCTTTAGCTGGAGCAGCTAGTGAAGGAGCATCTCAGATTGTTAAGAAGATATCCGGAAAAGGTGTTCAAACCGGTGGGTTCCTCATACCACAAAATAAAATCGATCAGTTGATAACATATAAACATCTTTTGACCACCAAACAAAAGAAGGATATATTAAATGCTCTACAAACAGGTTCTGGTGTTCATATAAAACCAACAAAAGTACAAACGGGTGGGTTCTTAGGTACTCTTCTTGCATCAATTGGAGTCCCTTTAGCTATTGAGGCAATAAAGAAGATGACTGGTAAAGGTGCCCCTCAGATGGGACAACCGAAACAAAGACCACCCAGATCTATACTAAAACCAACCTATGATAATCAGGATGGTGGTTTGTTAATCCCAACTTATAGAACACCGCCTTTTTATGGAAATTGGCCGGACGGTACAATCGGTATGGGGACTAAAAAAACAAAAAACAACAAAAAAAAGGGAGAGGGTCTTCTCCTAGGGAAAAATTCACCCTTCAAAAACGTCCCACTGTTAAACATTTTGTTGTAAAACCAAAATTCCATAAGAATGTCCCATTAAGCAATTATGATTTAATAAAACGGTGTAAATATCTGAATATCCCAATCAAAGATGTTCTGTCTCGAGATGAAAATGTACCTCACAATCATAGACAGGCTCTATTCATTTACAATCTTGAACCGAGTTATATGAGCGGTAGCCATTGGGTGTCAACAAATGTCAAAGATAACGTCATCAATTACTTTGATAGTTTTGGTTTGCCCCCCTTCCAAGAAATGGTCAATCACGCGAGAAAAAAGAATTTAACATTGCTTCATCAGAACAATCAAATACAAAATTTACTGACGACAACATGCGGTTACTTCTGTTTATATTTTTTGAATGAGATGAATAAGGGTAAATCATATTTTGATCTGTTGGAAGTTTTCGACATATATGATACGACGAATAATGAGAAATTCTTAGAACAGTATTTCAAAAATATCTAACTCATATATATGGTCAAAAGTTATTGTGTAAAACAAAAAAAGGTTACAGAATGTGTTCCAGGAAGTGAAAGATATGTGAGAGCCAAAAATAACAGACTTATGATGAAATGTATTTGTGCTGAATGTGGAATCACTAAGACGAAATTCATCAAAAGCCGAAAGGGAGGTGAAAATCCATTAGGTAAAGCTTTTGAGGCAGCCAAAATAGCCGAACAAATAACTCGCAAAGTAATTCCATCAACCAACCATGTATTTGACCGATATTGGTCTGGTGATATCTTGAAAGGTGCTTTCACAGGACCAACAGGTATAACCAGTAAGAAGTTTTGGACTCATCCTAAAAAAGGTACTGTTATTTGCTTGGTGAAAAATCCAAAAACTGGTAAATATGAAAACGTATATATTGAACCTTAATCTAATCTAATCATATTATATATGAAATCATATTGCGTGAAACAAAAAAAGGTAACAGAATGTGTGCCAGGAAGTGAACGACATGTTAAAGCTAAAAATGGAAGGCTTATGCTTAAATGCACTTGTGCAGAATGTGGAATCACTAAGACGAAATTCGTTAAACAAGCGGGAAACGGGTTGGCCCGTCGAAAGGGGTGGGCGTACTAGATACAGTAGCATCGACTGGTGCTGATTTATTGATTCACCACGGTATTCCTTGGCTTGGAAAAAAAGCAGTTGAAATGGGAAGATATTATGGATCAGAAGCCTTGAGAAACCCAAAACTGCAGAAAAAGGCAATCGATTATGCATTATCAAAAGCTCAACCTTTCATCCAAAAAACAGGTGCTGAAATGCTTAATCAATTATCTACTAAAATCAGACCAAATAGAAAGTATAAAACCGACAGAAAGGATTTGGATGGCGCTGGTGTTGATATACATAAACTAATTGGGAAAATACAGAAACCAAAAGCTGGATGGACTCCTGGAAAGTATAAATACATGGGACCATACAATCCTCTCGATAAACAGTTAGAGTATGATAGGAACACTGGAGAGGTCACCAAGTGGCACGTACAACCTTACAATAAAGTGGATGAAATAGCAGCTCATCATGATATTTGTTAGGATATGGGGAAAAACAAAGGTGAATGTGACAAACAAATGGTCAAGTCATTGGATGGAATACCTTATGGACAGATGCCAAAATGGGGACAAACCGCTCGGTTCTTGATTAACACGAAGCAGAAACTAGGTCTAGGCGTAAAACAAAGGAAGACAAAAAACGGGAAAGGCCGTCGAGTGAAGAAAAAAACTGGCAAGAAAAATTAGCTGATGAGCTTCATAAGCCCATAAAGCGTAACTTTACTCGACGGCGTGTTTTAGTAAACGGCGTTGACGAGTTATGGTGCTCTGATATTGTTGAGATGCAAAAGTTCAGTCGATGGAACGCTGGCTACAGATATCTTCTTATGGTTTTAGATGTATTCTCTAAATATGGTTGGATTGTCCCTTTAAAAGACAAAAAAGGAGAAACTGTTGCTGAAGCATTCAAAACAATCTTCAAAGAGGGTAGAAAACCACAATATCTTTGGACTGATAAAGGCAAAGAGTATTACAACAAATATGTTAAGGAACTACTTGATAAGAATAAAATAACCTTGTACTCAACTGAGAATGAGGAAAAGTCGTCAGTTTGTGAAAGATGGAACCGTACAATCAAAACCAAAATGTGGAAACAATTTACAGTTCAAGGTAATACACAGTATCTTGACATGTTACCAAAATTAGTGAAACAGTATAACAACACCAGACATTCAAGCACAAAGATGACGCCAAATGAAGCCAGTAAAAAGAAGAATGAAGGAACTGTCTACTTTAATCTGTATGGTAATATGGAAACATCAAGACAGAAACCAAAGTTCAAAGTCGGTGATAAGGTCAGGATAAGCAAGTACAAACGTAAATTATCCGACAAGTCTTATACACCAAATTGGTCTGAGGAAATTTTCACAGTTGATGAAATCCAATACACTGTTCCTGTCACATACAAACTGAAGGATCTGAGAGATGAAGACATTCAAGGTAGTTTTTATGAACCTGAATTACTGAAAGCTGAACAAATGGTATTCAGAATTGATAAAGTGATTCGGAGGAATTATAAAAAGAAGCAAGCTTTGGTGAAGTGGAAGGGGTATAGTGATGAATTCAACAGTTGGATACCGTTCAAGGACTTGAAGGATATATAAAATGTTTTAAAGAGAATTATCTAACATATATTATATCTATTGATACAGTACTGCTGTTTATTTGCTTCTGGTAGCCAAAAACCAGATTGTTTCTGGCTATTAATATATAACATATACATATATGAATCTATTGTTTGGAGAAGATTTCAATACTTTAAAATTCAGAGCCAAACACTTGTACAATGCGAAGGATTTGAGATATTCAAACCGCAGAAATAAGAAATATGTTGTGACTCTCAAAAATGGTAAAAATATACATTTTGGTGATAGAATGCATGAAGATTTTTTACAGCACCAAGATCCAGAAAGACGTTTACGATATCGTAAAAGAGCCTCCAAGATAAAGAATAAATATGGTAAATTGACGTATAAGGATCCAGAATACGCTAATTACTGGAGCTACCATCTGCTGTGGTGAACATGTTTAAACAATCATTTAAATATAAAATAATATATAGATTATATATATATGGATACTGAAATACAACAGTGGTATTGCGAAGTCTGTAAGAAATATAGTTTTAGAAAAGACAAACATCTTCTCACTAGAATTCATAAAATCAATGAAGCACGTCTGGATCGTAAGAATGCTTATGAAGATCATGTAAAACGTCGATATGATATATTGATGGAAAATACTGAATTTAGGCCTCTTTGGAAGTACTTGGAAAGAAGTGTGCGAGTCTTTAGACTGATTAAAGAAGAATTTGAACTGTTTTACAAAGACGAACATGAATATATTCATTACGATACTGATTCCGATTCTGATTTTGATTCAGATGATGAAGATGAAATTCGTAAAAATAATCAAGAACGTCTGGATCGTGAGCATGCTTATGAAGATTATGTAAGACGTCGATATTATGCATTGATGGGAAATAATAATGATAAATATATGAGTTTGGCGAAGCACTTGGAAAAAAGTGAGCGAGTCTATAGACTAATTAAAAAAGAATTATATCGAAATCGCAAATTTACTAAATGAATTTAAACGCACAAGACAAAGTCATTTAAGGATAAACATATAGTATTAATATATGGAACAAATAAATGTTAAGAGAGGTCGAGGAAGACCAAAAAAGTATTCAACTGAAGAGGAGAGAAAGAATGCTTTAAGACAACAAAAAACGAAGTACATGTTGAATAAAGAGTGGTATTGTGATATTTGCAATACTGGTCGTAATTATACTCTTGCTGGCAAATGGATTCATTTGAAATCAAAAAAGCATATCAAAAACGTCAATGCAAAATAATTAACATAATGTATATAGTTTAAAGGATCTATTAATTGGATCATTTGAATTCTTGACTTCGTTCGAACGCACATAAATATAAACATTTAAAAGAAAACTTATAGTTATATTATATAATGAAATCTAATCATATAAATATGGATAAAGCTAGTTTGAAGAAACTCAGTAAATCAGAACTTATCAAATTGCTTCTGAAGCAGGAGAAGAAGCCAGTTCCAGCACCAAGGAGACCAATACCAACACCCCGCAAGAGTGTCAAACAGATGGCTAAAGAATATGAAGAAAACATCATTCTACCGCCCCCAGAATTCAGGGATAATTATAAACCGGTTCCAACACCAAGAACCAAAAAACAAATGGATAAACCAGTTCCAACACCAAGAACCAAAATAGAACAAACGGACAAAGCTTTAAAAGGCTATACTAAGTCATACCAAATCAGCATTAAAAACAATAAAGACCCTTTGGTTCAAATGCAAAACACCAGAAAGGCTACAGAATCTCATATCAACACACTGTTAAACGAAATAAAAGGCTTGAAATATGTTGAAACATTGAAAGTCACATTCAATAAAATTTCTGATGGTGAAATAGTGATTAAGACTGCATATTTCAATAGTACACCTCAAACAATAATCAATCAAATGGAAATCAATGAAGCATTACAAATGTCTAAACAAAATATCTTAAACCAGATTTCCCAGTGGATATCAGAAGGTTCAGGATGGACGATCCAATCTGTTGATAGCCATTACCTCAACATTGTCAGATACAAACCCATGAAAGGATCCTCATATATCCAACTGCCTTCTGAACTGAGAAATTCAAAGAAGGGATTAATAAACATGAAAAATGAGGATAATGAATGTTTCAGATGGTGTCATATCCGACATTTAAATCCACAAGACAAGGATCCTCAAAGAATAAAAAAGACAGACAAACAATACGTTGAAAAGTTAGATTACTCAGGTGTTGAATTTCCAGTCAATGTCAAACATTACAACAAAATTGAGAAGCAAAACAGTATCAATATAAATGTATTCGGATATGAAGAAAAACAGCCATATCCTATCTATGTTTCCAAAGAAAAGTATGAAGATCATATGGAACTAGTACTGATAACGAAAGATGAAAACAAGCATTATGTTCTCATAAAGGATTTCAACAGATTCATGTTCAATCAAACAAAACACGAACATAGGAAACACTTTTGTATGCACTGCCTGCAATGTTTCAGTTCCGACAGGGTATTAAACAATCACAAAGAAAACTGTATTCAAGTTAACGGTCAGCAAGCAATAAAAATGCCTGACAAAGACAATAACATACTGAAATTCAACAACTTTCATAAACAGCAACCTGTGCCATTTGTCATTTATGCTGATTTCGAGGCTATAACTGAAAAGGTACAAGGATGTCAACCAGACAGTAATAAATCATACACCGAAGCCTACCAAAAACATACAGACTGTGGATATAGTTATAAAGTGGTTTGCTGTTATGATGATAAGCATACAAAACCAATACAACTATATAGAGGTGAAAAGGCTGTGTACAAATTTATGGAAAATATGTTAAAAGAAGTAAAATACTGTAAAAAAGTAATGAAAAAACATTTCGATAAACCATTGAGAATGACTGAAGTGGATGAAGAGGAATTCAAAAAAGCAACAACATGTCACATCTGCGATAAAAAATATACTGATAAAGACATTCGAGTCAGAGATCATTGCCATATTACCGGCAAATACAGAGGCTCAGCACATCAAGACTGCAATCTGAAACTCAGAATAAATCCAGAAGAAATTAAAATTCCTGTTATATTCCATAATTTGAGAGGATATGACAGCCATTTTATAATGCAAGAGATTGGAGCTATTGTTAAGAAACATGAATACACCAAAAACGGAAAAGAGATTAAAATGGACATAAATGCCATACCGAACAATATGGAAAAATATATGGCGTTCATGCTTGGTAACCATCTGACATTCATTGACAGTTTCCAATTCATGAGCTCAAGTTTGGATAAATTAGTCAGCAACTTACCAGCAGAAGCTTTAAAATATACAAACAAAAGATTCCAAAAAGAACAATTCAATCTTATGACACGAAAAGGTATTTATCCGTACGATTTCATGGACAGTTTTGAGAAATTCAATAAAACAGAATTACCAACGAAAGAAGAATTTTACAGCATATTGAATAATGAGCATATAACAGACGAGGATTATTGTCATGCTCAAAAAGTGTGGAATACATTTCAATTTCAAACGATGGGTGAATACCACAATCTATATCTTAAGTCTGATATACTTCTATTAGCCGACGTGTTTGAAAACTTCCGCAAGACCTGTCTTCAGTATTACAAACTTGACCCCTGTCACTACTTCACATCTCCTGGTTTGTCATGGGATTCTATGTTGAAGATGACTGATATTCAACTAGAACTAATGACGGACATTGATATGTTTCAATTCATTGAAAAAGGTATGCGTGGTGGTATATCTTATATTGCAAATCGATATGGAAAAGCGAATAACAAGTACATGAGAGAATACGATGAGAATGCGCCCTCAAAGTACATTATGTATCTTGATGCTAATAATTTATACGGTTGGGCTATGAGCCAATATCTACCAACTGGTGGTTTCAAATGGTTGACGAAAAAGCAGATTAATAAAATCAATTTAGCTCAGTATAATGAAAACAGTAATAAAGGATTGATACTAGCAGTTGATCTAGAATACCCCAAAGAGTTGCATAATCTTCATAACGACTACCCTTTAGGACCGGAAAAGGTGAAAGTAACTGATGACATGTTGTCTGGATATTGTAAGAACATACAGAAAAAGTTCAACATAGCTACAGGACTGGTGCATAAACTGATTCCTACATTATGTGACAAAGAAAAATATGTTCTGCACTATAGAAATCTGCAGTTGTATATTGATCTTGGATTAAAAGTAAAGAAAGTTCACAGAGTATTAGAATTCAATCAGTCACCTTGGCTCAAACAATACATTGACTTCAATACACAAAAACGTACTCAAGCGAAAAATTCATTCGAAAAAGACTTCTTCAAGCTAATGAATAACTCAGTGTTTGGTAAAACTATGGAGAACATAAGAAAGAGAGTTGATGTCAGACTTATTACTGATGAAAATAAATTATTGAAAATGGCTTCTAAACCAACTTATGTAAGCAGTAAGATATTCAATGAAAATCTGGTGGCAGTGCATAAGATCAAAGAAACGCTAACTCTAAACAGGCCGGCATATGTAGGTATGTGTATTCTGGATCTAAGTAAGACATTAATGTATGATTTTCATTATAACTACATAAAAGAAAAGTATGGAGACAGAGCCAGACTACTATTCACTGACACAGACAGTCTGACATATGAGATCGAAGCTGAAGATGTCTACCGAGACTTTTGGAATGATAAAGATCGATTTGATAACAGCGACTATTCAGAAAACTCGCCGTATTTAGATAAGACAAACAAAAAGGTAATCGGTAAATTCAAAGATGAAGCAGCTGGAATACCAATCACAGAATTTGTCGGTTTGCGATCAAAAATGTACAGTTACATAAAAGACAACCAGAAAGTAGGAAAAACAGCCAAAGGAATTAAAAAGAACATTATAAAGAACAACATAAAGCATGAAGACTATAAAAATGTTTTATTAGAAAATAAACAAATACATCATACTATGAAAACAATAAGAAGTATCAACCATCAACTAGGTAGTTACGAGATTAATAAAGTTTCACTCAGTTGTTTTGACGACAAAAGATATATATCAAATGATGGAATCAAAAGTCACGCTTACGGGCATTATAAGATCTGAAGATATTACACCACACAACAGCTGTGGAGATTGTCATACAAGTACTAACAAATACAGTCTAATTAATGGTCCGTTATGTTCCACAGCTTTCCCATCAAGCTGGTCATTTTTACTGACTTTTCATTGGTGATGTAGTATTTCGATTCCTCTGGTAGGGGTTAGTCAATAATCGGCTCCTTTGACGATTATCCTTCAGATCCTCTTTGAAATTTTTAACTTCAGCAGTCTTCCTTATTTGATCCGCCAATTTCCTCCTTGATCTTTCAGATGTTATCATTTTCTTATATTCTTGAAGAACAATAATGTAACGATCCACAGCATTCCCCACTGCATTGAGATCCAAAGACTCCAAAGTATAAATCTCTCGGTTGATATCAAAGGTGAAGACTTCTTCATTACCCATTTGGCTCTCAATAACCTCAATAGAATCCTGAATTCTATTACACGCAGATTGAAACCTGGAACTCAGCTCTACTGATGAGGCAGGCATTTTGTATTTTATCGGAAAATTTATCAAAATCTGTATTTTATCAGATTTTTTATCAACTGGTAAATTTATGGGTACGCTTTTAATTGGTTGAAAAAATCATACGACTATCATATCATATCATGTGACCGTCTCATGACCTTGGAAAATAGATGAGTCATTTCCTGTTTTCACCAGACATGTCTAGACTTGTTTCTGAGAAAAACTTCCTGCTTTTCCGAGAATTATAGACTTCCTGTTGTCTGTCGTCACGCGATGGAAGAGTGCGTTGGTTTTCCGCATGAAATAAAAACATATAGAATTCCATAAAATAATACAATCAGATGTAAACCATCAGATGGAAAGTAGTTAGAGTTGGTTCGGGTTTAGCGAAGTTTTTTATAAAACTGCGCCAAAACCGCCAACTCTATAACTACTACCGAGCAAGACGGCTCGTGAGTAAAATATGTGTTCAGTTTGATGCCCGGAAAAAGAAAATATCAAGCTGTGCTCAGCCTCTAGAATGACCTTTCGAGATTGGTTTTACAGAACAGATCCCCAAAATATTGGAGGACAATTCGGAACACTTTCGGGCTTTTTGAAACACTTTCGAAAGCAAACGAGCCACAAAAAGCCCCGAAATATATTTCGGACCTAAAAGTTTCAGGACTATTTTTGAGAAACGAACACACTTTATTCCTTGGCGGCTCCTCTTTTAGGCTTGGCTCAATCTATATATTATTTGGAGGTTTTGGGGGACCCTGTGAAAAATGGTGGCCCGACCGATTGTTGTATGCAACAATTTTCAAGAGGGTTTTGCATATTATACGGATCAAAATGCGCCATTTAAAAGGTGAAAACAAATAGGAAATTCCAGGAGTAAATTACACCAGATAATCAAACTGAAAATAATAATTTGATTTGGTTATGAAAAGTCTGTCACAAATTTCGGCTTTTTGATTCAATTCACGCGTTTGAAGTCCAGCTCATATAAAGAGGAAACAAAAACGCTAGAATCAGTACACCGGGTTAATTTTGTCGAGTCAAACAATTTAGTGTAAAAACAAGCTAAGCTCAGTCTTCCACAAAATATGACATGAAACATTCGATTAAGGGCAACCTTTAACCCAGGGCGTTTAGTTGCCGACCACTTACTGACAAGTAGTCACGCAAATATACAGGTAACGCAGTTTTATAATTAAAAACGCATGACATTTCTTACTCTATCGTAAAATACTGAACATGCGAGGGCTATAGGAGAATTCAGAGGTCTAATTCTAGCGACTACGATTTGGTTTGAAGTTCTTGCGGGTTTTCATTTTTGCTATATGTATTTTTTGCTACTTCGAAAACAGAAAAATGTTAAGAGCTTATGTAGCTCATGAACCAAGTGGCTCACAAATTAACTCTTGCTTGTAAGGGCCCGTCTTTGATAAACCACAGGTTTTCTTGTATTTAACATGCTGTACTGACGTTAGTTCTCAGTTTGTAAACGAAATCAGCTAAACTAGGAATAGTCCATGGGCCAGACCAGATTTCGGTACCAAATCGAGGGACAAAACGTGAGGGCTATCAATTGATAGTCCTCCCTGAGGTGTTTTGAAATTGGTATGATAACCTTTCTAGAAAAGTAGCTTTTATGTAGTTTTTTAAATTTGAAATTTCTCAGAATACCCATTTAGCATGGAAACGAGGCTGTGCATAAAACTCCTATAAATATCGAACGAATGCAGTTTTTCGGCAGTTTTGATGGTAAAAAGGAAAACTATTGTATATTCTTTTATCGGATTTGGTTAAAAAAGGCTATTTTTGAAGGAATGTTACGACAATGAAAAAATAAAAAAATGGGAAATCCGCATGACCGTATGGGTTAAATCCAACATGGTGGTTCCCTTGACGGGTGAGTAGTACTTCGTTGTGTTCTAAGTTTGGATGTTTTTTACAGCCCTGTTATTTTGGAGAATAACTAGCTATTAGGCAAGTAGATAAATGCACAAAAGAGCGAATTAGCTGAACATTGAGCTCTTACAGCAACAGTTTTTATCTCGTGGTTGCAATAGCAACCAAGAGATTATGTGACCCACTTTGGTGCATTCCTGTGCTTACAGTATTTCTGTGACCGGTTGTGTCGATTTGGTGTTGTTCATGTGATGTTTGCCGTGCTTTCGGCCCTGTCGGTTATGTTTTCGTTATTTTTAGGCGTTCATGTATCAGAAAACTTAGGGTAATGGATTTCCCGCTGATTATATACTTTTGTAGTGATTAAACTCGTGTCATTTATCAATGATTTCACTTTTAAACGTAAAGAAGATCCTCGCAGTTATTAACGCAACTTATGTAGTTGCGAAAAGAAAGCCTGAAAAAATCAGGCTTGCCGGGATTCGAACCCTGCATGACCTCTGCGATACCGGTGCAGCCTTCTAACCAATTGAGCTATCAAGCCAACTGGGAGCTGGTCATTAAATTGGTTCGTAATATACCCGGGAAAGATGAAGATGAAATTATGAATATATGAAATTCATATATTTGAACTGCGGAATGGAGAAATAAATGTAAAGAAGATCCTCGCAGTTATTAACGCAAGTTATGCAGTTGTGAAAAGAAAGCCTGAAACTTTCTTTTCGCAACTGCATAAGTTGCGTTAATAACTGCGAGGATCTTCTTTACATTTATTTCTCCATTCCACAGTTCAAATATATGAATTTCATATATTCATAATTTCGATTTCACTTTTATTATTATTATTGTTATTATTATTATTGTTATCAGTAGTGTTCAATATGTTGCAGTAAACAGTAAAATTTAAGAGATATCGTTAGATCACAGGGAACAGTAGTGATGTGTTCTTAGGATATTTTTGTCAGGAGCTTATCGTAATTATACTTGTGTTGATTATGAAGCAATACACAGTCGATAAAACCGTCGATTTCCAGTTTTGATCACATAATCAGAGATCTTGTATGGTACAGTTTGATTTGCTGATGTGACTGGAAATTCTGTGTTGGAACATTCAATTCACTTTTTGCAGCTTCTGTCCACTGGCGATTGTTTTGCAAGAGATAAATAAAAAATGATTATTTTAACAAGAGAAAACAGGAAACACGAATGGAAACATTTGTGCTATTACAGAGGAGATCAGAGAAAGCGTTTTAATATCCTACTTTGATGTCACTATTGTTGAGAGCGGTAATTGAAGATTATCCACAGAACAATAACGTTTATGGAATTTGGAGTACAGTGCTAAAGGTAGTGTTCGTGATATCAAGAAGTCTACGCTCTCAAGAGAGTCACCTTAGAGTGCTCAACGTATGTATAATAATAATAATCTTTATGGAGGAAGCTCCCGTCATATTAAGTGGTTTTCAGGGAGGTCCTCCAAAGACAAAATGAAGATCCTACTGTTATTTGCATCGGTCATCCAGACAAAATTCATAGCTTATCTTGGCTGTGCCTCATTGAAGTGTAGGATTAAAATGCAGGCAATAGGTTCAAACTTAAGCATGAGTGGTAAAGAAGATGCTTTCAATCATCAGCCCAACAACAGATACGAGTAAAGAAAAACGGAGATTTTTACGTGAAAAATTCGTGATAAGAGAGACTGACAAGAGATAGAAAGTTATAGAATCAGATCAAACTTCATTGTTTATTAACCAGGATCCCAAAGAAGTTTCCGGCTCCAGGGCTCCGGCCTAAAAAACGCAGAGCTCCAAGACAGAAAATCTGGGGCTCTAGAGCTCCAGTCTACTGCTTACTATCTCTACTGTGTACTACCTACTGCCTCTGGGCAATGATGTATGCCAGAGAGAATTACAAGACAAGTCCATCTTTCTCAGAGTTCATCGTGCTTTGTGACACCTACCTGGATCATCTTCTCTTCAGTAACTGAAAACTGTCTAGCTTCTGGATGTCATATATCAAAATCGCAGAGACTGTTGAATTTGCTGAGAGCACCAAGAGAGGTAGACTGGGAGCGGCATCTATCAGCAAGAAGACAAATGGTTCTGACTATCATAAATATTTTATATAGCTCTAAGTATGATAAATTTTCTTTTTACATATTTTTAATATCTATTAATTGTGTCCCCAAATTAGTATGGGATTTTTCCCAGGCTATGTGGCCTTGACACATTAATAAAGTTTATCATCATTATCATCATCATTAGCTTTGGTGTTTCGCATATGATGATCTGAACTATTCTCGCTACTTGTCTGCAGATCTCTGTAATGTGTCTCACCCCGAAGAAGATCACCAGAAGCTTGGGAATACCTTACTTCTAGAGGATTCTCCGTCCAGTTAGGAAATAAAACCCCTTTGGAAAAATTCGTATTGACCAAGCATGCAAAGAGACTGTCAATAAAGATACACAATCGGTAGGGGCACCAAGGGGTTCTACTTTAAAGCAGTCCGCTACTACTATCTGGCTGCCGAATACTGCAGTATCTTATTGAAAGAGATAAAGGACATGTTAGATTTGAAGAAATTAAGTTTCCAGCACACCGAACTCCAGAGTACTAGAATTACAAGAGATGACGCCCGATGTCAAATCTCTGCTAGCGATGCTCCAAAGCCACTGACTAAACCCATTCAGCAGCAATATCCTGTATGTCTGTCAACCGACAAAGTCGTTTCAGTTGAATTCGTTAAGGGGGGAGACTCTTAACTACAGATCAGGTATTTTGTCATACGCTGTTTTGCAGCGTTTCGTGCCGCTAGATTGGTGAAATGTATGAGGATGAACACCTGAATTTTAAAATTCAACATTGCGCCGCGCGTAGCTAGTACCAGTCCCCATCTGCGCAGTACAAAGAAAAACCCTCAAAAACTCGGAAGAAAAGAGCTAAGGTTCCGATTTTTTCACCAATTAGAGATAAATCAGCCTTCTTCACAATCTGACGAACGCAATTCCTGTTGACGTAAATGACAGAAAAACTGCAGTAGAAAATGAATAAATTTATGTAATTCTGACGTCATAACTTCTTAAATAATGCAAATTTCAAGAAACTGTTACATCGCGTTGTGCATTTTAATGATCGTTAAACGTTGGCATCATTTTAAATAAGTAAAACTTTACACCGTTTGTGTTTTAGGCTTTCTTCTGTTAAGGTCACGTGACCTGCCAAATATGGTTGTGACTCGAGAATCTTAAAAATGTCTCCCATTATGCAAATATGGCCAAACAGCTTATCTGTGGAAGTTAGGGGTTTCAAGATATGACCGTTAGGAACTTTTCATAGCAACAGTATGGAAGTCTAGAGTCTCCCCCCTTAAACTCCAGAAGTGTACGTGCCAGGTGTACAGCTCTCAACCAGGAGCAAGTAATATAAATGAACTCAGGCACAGGTTGTTCTTTGTTAAGAAAGGTAACATCGACTCAGTACCCAGTTACCACCATGTGCTGACTGCTTATACAAGCATGCTTCTCGTTCAAACTACCAAACGGCAATCTGGAAGCGGAGCCCTCAAAGCTGCCCTGAAATACCCACCCCCATCGGTTCTGGCTGGTTTCAGGAGGAAAATAAGCTGGACATTCATTGGATGAACGGTGAGCCAGTGCTTACTGCCATACTTGAGCTGTTGTCTTCGTCCTGCACAAGGTCATGCCAACGTTCGATCTGCAGCTGTCCAGCAAATGGCTTGAATTGCACGGATATGTGCAAGTTACTAGACTTTGATAACCGACGTGAAAAACCCATCCAGGAATTTTTCGCAGATGACACGGACTCAAGTAGTTTAAAGCCTGGGTCAAGGGAGTAATCAGGAATGAATTGTTTATTCGCGATATTTTTGGCTTGGAGTATGCAGATGAAACCAAAATTTGGTACGTAGAGAAAGAGGCGTTTTCGTCACGTCACGTGGCTGTTTTTCCCAAAAATAGCAATTATTTGATGAATTGTTGATGAGTTTACGAGGCAACATCGAACAAAAACGCTTTCTAGATGCAGTTTAAGCATTTCCAGCCTCACATTTGGAATGTTTGTCTATCGGTTAATGAGCCAGTAAACCGTAGAAATGCGTTGTATATTGCTTATATTAACTAAACCAAAGTTAATATAAAGTTGTATTTTCTTGACTATTTACATTCTACTGCACACTATGTTCAAATTCAGACTGAAGATGGCAGACGTATCTGCCGAAACATATTTGCAAAACTCAAGAACGTCGTGTTGTTCATTAAATTTATAGCAATCCAGAACTTTCATAAAATTTCACGTTTGAACGTTCAGATATTCACTTTAAAAAACCAGGACACCCATTTCAAACGCAGAATGTTAGATATGTCTAATTTCTATCGGAAACGCTGTTTTGTTTATCAGTACAACTAAGACTTGCGTGATTTTTTGAAATTTTTACATTCTAGTGACGTGATCTGTCACGTGATCAAAATTGTATGTTAGGGCAAAAGGGGACGTTAATATTCATATTCCAGGTAAGTTTCATGCTGTTCTATGCGATCTAGTGGAAGATATTATCGATCAATCATTTTTCCCTCCCCGAGTTTGAACTCAGGCCTTATCCTGCTTGAGGATGATGACGATGACACTAAGGAGTAAAACGTTTCTTAAAAATAGCTCCTTTCTAATTTAACCAGCTATTTGCCAAAATATCAGAAGTAATTATATCAACTCTAACTTGAAGTTGTGTTTGCTTCGACAACCACTTTTCCATTTCTGTTCTGTCGTGAGTTTTGAAAATTTATCAAAATTTAGCAATATTATCCGTTGCCATGGAAACCGTTCAGGAGCCACACTTTTGTTTAGTAGAGTTTAACTCTGGAAACTTTGCTCGGGATTATTAGACTCTAAAACCCTATCCTTGATGGCGCTTTCAGGCTTCCATTGGACTATTATTAGTCATCTCTGTGCATTATTTGGTCACTTTGTAAATTTGAGTGACGTCACTTTATCACGTGATAACCCCTTTAAAGCTACTCATTTGGCACGGTTATCATACACCAAAATAAACTGGAGAAAACAACGTTTTCAAAAATGTATGTTAGAACTTGTCCTTCTTTTTGGTACCAAATGGCCATTTTTGGGGTCCTGGCCCATGGACTAGAAAATGTTACAGTCAAATGAACGCTCCTGAATAGTCATGGCAAGTGCTAATGCTTGTTTTGAGAAGTACATACAACTAAATTGCAATAACATCGTACAAAATTAAAATGAAAAAAAAGAAAACAGAAAAAATGACAAATAGGAATCAATTAGCTATGTAAATTACATTATCAGATTTTCAGGAATATTTCTGAAAGCACTTACGCACAACAGTATAATACTTCAATTTTCTATCAATTGAGTTGATACAAGGTAAACTGGGCTCCATAAAGACCTTTTGAGCTTTAGCCGTTCGTTAGAGCCACTAGTAATACTTGAGCGTGCCTAAACGTAATTTATTCCTATTTGGCTTTTTTTATTTTTTATTTTTTCATCTTTATATGACAACGATATTGCAATTAGATGTATATAACACATATATATCTGTTTTACTTTGCACTCCCTGCTCAGTGAAAAGCGAATACTGAGTAAGGTGTTATTTAACTGTGATAATTTATGATCAACAGGAGTTCGAAAACAGCAAGAGTAGAATTGAAAGCAACGTTAATTACATCATCAGGTCTCATATTCTGAGTGTACGGCTATATTGAATTTCGCAGTCTCTTTGAACAAAAAGTAATCATGCATAATTCCTGGAGCTCTTTCAAGTGGCTCCAAGTTGTTCAAGGTGCTTTTATGTTTTAGTTAAGTTGGTAAACGAAAAGCTAAAATGTGTCGATTCAAATTGAGCAGTCATTGCAAGTGTCACTGTCAAAGTACATATATTACAAAAGTGTATTTAGAAATTTTCCGGCTTTTAGCAGAAATCGGCTCCAAGTCTTATATCAACTGAGAGTACAAGGAATCTAATAATCTACCGAATTTTGTTCCCAACAATTCAG
>OZ034967.1:53454732-53497732 GCA_964030785.1 Siderastrea siderea | reverse complement strand
TTAAACAAAGGATAAAATTAAACAACAACATGTATACACGGTGCATGACTGCATGATAGACTTGTCTCTAGCTTCTGTGCAACTTTTCTACACTGTGAGTGTCCCAAGGACTGTTTGCCAGTACACATGAGATTTTGAAGAGGTGTCAAAGGTAGCAGACTGGCCAAACTTGATGATATTCGAGGGTGAGTTTTTTATGACAGCTTTAAAAAATTTAGAGGGTTTGTGTGGAAAACACTGGCATCATACAAGACTATGCTCACCAGCAGCTTTTTCCATAGAAAACACTGTAATCCTTTAAATTTGCAAACATGGAGTCTTATTAGTCATGATGATTGATGGAAGTGAAAAACAACCACTAGTTAAGTTTGAACTTCATGGTCTGCATATTCACTCCTCAAAATATCCAATCTTTTGACAGCCACTTATGGCCAGTAGGCTTTTTTGTATTCTGCCCCAAAACTTAGGAACTTTCTGCCAGCATTAATTTTATTAAACTACCCGAAACATTAACTATTTTTAAAAAGAGACTTAAAACTTATCTTTTTAATGATTAGTATTAGTTTTATTTATTTATGTTTAATGCTTGTAATTGCCTATGTATGTAAGCTCTTTTTTAATGTTTGTAGATGTAAGCACATTGAGAATTTTAAATACACTGTACAAGAACTTTAATTTATTATTATTATTATTATTATTATTATTATTATTATTATTATTATTATTATTATTATCATCATTATTATTATGTCAATAAAAAATGCAGTAAGGACAATACTATGTATACTGCAAGTTACCCACCTGAGCTCCAACAATGCCATTTCCACCATAATACTCATGACCATACATGTGCATAGAACCTCCCTTACCCTTGGAACAGCCGGTTTTACGACCTTGATAAGGAAGACCAATTATGTCAAATTTGCCATGAATATATTTTACACTAAATTACTCTAAGTAACTCCACCAAGCTTTTATATGGAAGGAGTCACTTTGACTCCCTTGACAGGAAAATACATGTAACAGGCCTTCTGAAAGTGTGCGAAAAATATTGGGAAATTATGCGGAATTTCCAGGAGGTCACATTATGCCGCAGAAAAGGTCTCTTATGCGGCAAATTATGCGATTTCTCTAGAGAAGATTTCACGTAAAACACATACTGTCATTAGATTCACAACAACATTAAAGATTCCAGAGGCTCTGCATGATGTTTCCAATGCTAAATAGCATTAAATTTGTATTTTATGTTTGTTATTTTGTCCAGCTTATGCATTTTTTTTATGAATTATAAGATTTCTTCTGGATTATGCGATTACATTGTAGATGCGATTCACGATCAATTGTGCGAAATCGCACTATCGCATAACATCAGAAGCCCTGATGTAACTGACAAATGTTCCCTCCTTCCCCTAAAGTAAGTCATTCACAAATGATCCTCACAAACTTTAATTTACACCAAACAGATTGATGTACAAAATGTTAATTAAAAGGAAAGACAACACTTCACTCGCATTCATGGACTCAGAAGATATTACAGTCTGATCTAACCTGTATGAACATTCCTTTGATCTTTGTCAACTCACAAGTTGATTGCAAATTTTCCAAAATGACTCCCCAGAGGTTTTCTGGGATACATGTAGGGGTAAAAATGCTATAAATACTGTCCTACGCTAGGGTATGTGCTCCGTGAATTGGCAAACACTGACAGTAAGTAACATTACACTAATATTCAAGCTTGTGTTCCACAATCCACACGTGTTACATTGTAATTAGAATTATGCAAATAAATACAATTTTGCACCCAGTTTTACTCCAAATAATGTGTGCAAATACATAACAATTCACACATTGAGACTACTATTGTCAAACCTAAAGCCACGTGTTGTGGTTCTAATCATTACCAAGGAAGTTGAATGCTACATGCAAAAAGTCAGGACAGGAGTTCTAACCTGCTAATTCACAAAGTATTTCAGCAACAGAGACCCCGCACATGTAGGTCCAGCCATGGCAGCGATATGCAGTTATGATGCTATCATTTTTATCCATAGCAGCGAACATTCCAACACAGCATGCTTCCTAAATGAAATTACAATAAACTTGTTTAATTTCCAAACATACTGCCAGCAAGGATACAAGTATTAGACTGTACAACATTGAACGGTGATCTGTTAGTGACACCTAACGAAATTACTTGGGGTGGTGGGAGGATCTCAGTTTAGACTGCGAGTAGTCTCTAATTTTGGCGATGGTGATTGTGGGACGAAATACACAAATGTATGTACGTACGTCCATCCGTCCGCACCACAGGGTTACCAATGCACTTCATACAACCCTGTGCTGAATCCCATGTGTTTTTGGTGCGAAATCGCATGTTGACCCGCGTTGTAGCAAAACAAGCAAAGACAACAAAAGTCAAAAACAAATTTGTTAATAATGGTAATAGGACTGAGTGGAGTCCAATTCGGTCTGTAATCATACGAGTGATTAACAAAATCGGATGACCGCGTAGCGGGAGTCCGATTTGTTTAATCACGAGTATGATTACAGACCGAATTGGACGACACGAAGTACTGTTACCAATTAATCATATCTATAACAAAATTTGAGAAAGAAAAAGGAGAAAACGTACCGGAGAAGGAATAGACAACAGTTTTATTTGCAAAATACGTTAAAAAAAAAAAGCTTATTCAAGTGTAATTGATCCATTAGCGCGCGCTCTGATGCGTACTGTCCAATTACTTAGGCATGACGCATACACTGTCCAATTACACTGTCAAACTGTCCTATTAATGCTCAAATCATGGCTGGTGATAGCCAATCAGATTCGAGAATTTTGTTCTAGTTATGATTAATGGAAAAAAAAGTTCAAAAGAATACTCATTTGTCTTTTTGGTGGAAGGGGAAAAGCTCAATTTAGGCAAAAAAAATTAGGCAATAAAGTTCAGGTGAAAAGTTCAAATTTGCCTTGTCGGTTCTGTTCGAACTCAGTCGGCACACCGCTTGAGTTTGCAGCTTTTTGGCGTTCTGAACACATTTTGCCAGGAAAACACCAGCATTTTCATGCTGATAGGCAGCTTGTCACGAAGAAAGAAATAAGTATTAAAATTAACGAGGATATTGTCAATAAATGCTTATGGCCAAGTGGACTAGTATCCGGCTTCATACGCCGGTGACCCGGGTTCGGCTCTCAGCGAGGGAAGAATTTTTTCTTTTGTTTTTTTTAAGTTTACGACTTGAATGAGAGTATTTTCACAAATTAATAACTGCCAGCAAAAAAAAAACAAACAAACAAACAGAACAAAAAGGGGGGCTCCGCTTTTAGGCTTGGCTAAATCTATATATTATTGTCTTTCAAGCCAATTAAGCGCAACCAATGGGATTCCTTCTCTTTGCTCCTATCACTTGCTCCTGTCATCGATAAACTGCGGATGTTATCGCAAATGAAACACTGCGCTTTGTTTATTTTGATTCGACCAGATCGAGAGGAAAAATTACAGCCTCTCATCTTGAAGAAAAATAAACATTGAGTCTTTTCAGTCGTCAGTAAATTTTTCGTCCCAAGAAGCGGCCCTGTCATACCAAAAGCCTGTCAAATACTTTTACGGGTATAGCAGTCACCGAGGTCATTTTCTTCGCCTCCAAAAATCCCATGGAAAAAAGATATAATGTCGAAGACACAGCAAAAATTTTTTCTACTTTTACCGAAAGTTTGAGATCGATGCGAACGAAAATGAAGCTTCCAGTGAGCCGGGAAGTTTCTGTTAAAAAAAAACATACTTCCAGTGGGCTCTTTTTCTGTACATTGCATCTAATTCACATCGGGCATAATTGTAAATGAGCTCCGCCAGCAGAGATTCACCTCGCTATTTGTCAAGCCTGTAATCTGTTTGCCATCTCAGTAAACTGAAACGGATCGGAGTTGATGTTATCATGAGTGTTGACAGCGGCTTGTGTACTGTTGCCAGATTGTTGACAGGTATCCGAGAAAGGGCCAATCAGAGTTTGTGCTTGGAATGTAAGCGCTTAATTCAAACTCCATGGCTTTGTCTGTAGTTTCTAATTTTCGGTGCTCCCTTCACGTTGCATCACCTCGAAATTTCTTGCACGCGCGTGTGTATTTCGCCCGCCCCACAATCGCCATCGCCAAAATTAGAGACTACTCCCAGTCTAATCTCAGTTGGGATAGAATCTCATCCAAGGACATGTACATGCGCATTCACTGAACATACTACAGTACTAGAAACTGCAGACACACATATCAACCTCCACGTAATGGAACACTTGAATCATTATCCATGATCTTATGCTATTGATAATTGTCACAGACAATTTGACCACCTCACTATTTGCAATGCTTGTTGACACTCTTTCTCTTGTGGAAAGGTGAACTCAAATACATTTGCAAGCATCACTTCATTTTAGAGCAGACCAAAGAACTTATATTTTTCGCAAATTTCATCCCTGTGAATGCGGCCATGCAGTAAATTGAGAGCAAATTTGACAGAAATCTGTCCTTCACAAAACAAATGCAGATTTTTGCTACCAAAAAGCAGAACACTATTAGTTAATGGTTTCCCAAACTGCCTTTATTTTTGGCCGAAATAGTGACCTAAATCGAGTGGAGAAGGCAACCGCTGGTACATGCTAGAGTTAGGCCTGAATAAAGGCTTTGTCAGACAACAACATTAACCTAAATTTCTTTGCCTCAGGCTGTTTGGTTCATTTTTGGTCACTCTTTTGCCCTAAGTGCTTATTCAAGGCCAATAACACATTCATTTGGGCCACATAATTTCGTACGGACTGGCCCCATCCACAAGACAATAATCATGGCCACATAAGCTCTCTTCTATCCTCTCCCTGACAGAAGATCATTCACGACCTTTTCTGCCCTACTTCGATAAAACTCTTGGATGTAGCCACAAACCCCCAACAGACAAACTTGCACGATGACACTAAAGCAAGGATTACACCATTGCTATAAAAAGGGTCTGCATGCAGACATGAGATGAATGTGAACTTGCATGGCTTTAAATATTACGATCTCATACATGTATGTATCATGGACATGAAAATAGTGTGAAAGTAAAGAAAGAAAGACATAAATTTTAAGCTCAGAAAGGAATGAGAAAGACAGATATTTAGTTCATCATGAGCGTGGGACAAAGAAAACAATCTGAGTCCCTGACGAGGCACTCTAACCACTGAGCTACTGGGAGACTGAAGGCGAGCAAGGTCATATTTACTAGGTTGCAGGGTCATAATAAACTAGGTTGTGGCTGCTAAAAGGGGAAGGCTATTAAAAAGTTACAAAATACATAGTTTCCATTAGTACCCTCAAAACCTCTCAACAGGTTACAAGCCTGTCACAACATGTTGATAAACATGTGGTAATGCTTTGATCAAAAGTACCCAAAAAACAGAGTTTTTGACTGTACCAACACACTAAATGTACATGTCTCCACTCTGTGGAGTTAAGGGATTAACTCACCTGCCCTGAGTACAGATGACAGAAACCTCTGATGACCTTTGATTTGTACAGGGTGCTTGCAGAAGTCTCCATCCTTCGAATGACCTGCATTTTTTTGTAGTAATCAAGGCCATCATCCCTGGTCAGTACAGCTTTCTTGGGAGGTCCATCGTCTAGTCGGTGAATGGGGCAATCCTAGCAAGGACACGTTTGAGATGAAAAACAGTTTAGTGAAAACTTGGTCCAGTAAATTGGATTTTAAACTCTAATCAGCCACAGCCTGATGTCACCGTTGCAAAAAAAAAAAGAAAACAGTTCTTTGCAGCTTCTCTCTTACCTCTGTACCATAGAGTTTTGAAATTAACGTACACATACTGTACCCCACTACTTTCAGAATGAACAATTGCAACGGGCCACAACTTTCAGGAAGTAAAAACCTTTACATGGCCATTAATTTTGGACAGCCAAAATACCAGTATGTGGCTTAAAATAACCACTTTAACCCTTTACCACTGAGTGGGGTTGAATTCGACATCACAGCCATTACACTACTTTTCTCTCCCCTAGATAGGCATGTATTCCTTACAATTAAGAAAACATCACTCAGTGATTGTTTCTTCACATTACCCATCTTGATTTTAGGCTCGATTACCAGCCGCTGTTCGGGAAATGAGCCCACACTCCTCAAAGACTGGACTCGAGAGAGTGGCGGAAATCGAGCCTATCTTGATTTGACCGAAAAGTAATTCTCTTGATTTTCTTCACAAATAGACATGTTTACACCTGAGGTCTGTACTGAAAACAATGAATTGTTGCTTAAGTAAGGAATATTTTAGAGCTGAAAGTAAGGAAGGCAAATGATGCAGAACATGAGGATAGATACGTTGGTCTTTGTTTATTGACGTCGCACCGTACCAATGGTGATTTGATTTTTCAAATTCGTGACCTTCCTTTGGCAAGCAAAGAAACTCAGCGAAGACCATTGAAGAATGCTATCAAATAACCATCAAAGGCACCCTTCTTTGTGTTTATGAATATCTTAGAACCCTGTCAAAATTCTTTGTAGAAGTAGGCAGCATAATACGACCACTAGTACATTGTAAATACATACCTTCCAATTTGGAAAGTAATTGGATTAAAAATTCCTATGACTGCTAAATGGGACTCCATTTACGGCCTCGACTAATTTGGTAGTCTTCGGGAATTTTCATCATCCAATTATTTTCCAGAGTGGACAGAATGTAGCCATATATATTTCATAATGATACAAATGCAGCAGCTGTACTTACTGATAATTCAAATTCTGCTTCATTTACTTGGCTTGCAAGTCCTCTTGTCCTGACAAGCAGTCCTACAAACTGGAATGCGAATATTTACTGGGTAAGTAAGGATTTAACTTGAGAGCCTTGTCACTGCAGATCACTGAATCTTTGAAATTAAACTGCACCTCAAAACTTTCCTTAGTAAGTAATTGTGATGTTACAAAATTAAACGAAACGTTACACTAAAACCACAAAACAATAAAATAGACTTTGCATGGTAAGCCGACAGAAAGAAAAAGACGAATGTGTTCATCTGACAATAATGATTGCTACTAGTTTGATCATGAGACCAACTAAATCAAATCCAATATGGCTGTCGTCGAGACAAAAGAAACCTAATAAATACTTATAAAGGCTCTTAATAAGACATCAAAAACAAAGCTAACCGGCTTTTTCAGCGAGGAAGCAACCCTGAATGATAGAAATCCTGTCCTAAGCATGATATTTTTAGATTTTTTTGCCCAATAAAATCCAAAAGAACGACAGCTCGCAAGCCACAGAAGCTCTCATCCAGTGATGTCGGTCCCAGATTTCACCCGGGTTGAGAATCGTGAATCGATTGTTGTAACTGAGGGAGAGGTGAGACGAGTCTTAGGCTAAAAATAGACTATATAATTTTAGTTATTGATTTATTTTTCCAGCGTTTTATACCTATAGAGAAGGAAAGTTGATCATCACGTTTCAAACATATAACGTGTCATTTTAAACGTTTATCCGGTAATACTTTTGACTGCATATTCAATATTTTGATGACCGGACCCGTTAGATATTTTGTGGCTGATATCGGACATTTCAATAACTTGCTACTCGAAACTGAAATCCTCTTGACCCTACATCATTTCTCTCCTTGCTTCTTTCATCTGAATCATCTTCTCCATGTACAAAAATAGGCAGCCTGTGAGGGGGTAGCTGTTCACAGTTTAAAAAACAGGCCTTTTCTCTCGTTCTTGAATTTATACAGAGACGTCATAAATTATGCATAGCGTGGTATGAATTATTCAGTTAAGATTTTTACGCAGCGAGTGGGTGGCGGGTAGACGGCAGGGGTTCAGTGATTGCACTCTTCCTTGTTTTACAAGTTGTAATCCGCTTTGACTTCCACAATCTTTTGCTGAGAGTATGTAAATTTATTGCAAAGTTAGGCTATGTTTATATTGCCTACATTTCAACTTCCTTTACAAGAAAGAACATTGTTCTTTTGCCAGTCCGATGCATCATTTCAGTGTTTTCTTACTACTTCGTGACACAACCTTTCGCCTGTAAGCTAAAATTTCTTGGTGTCTAGCAAAGTACTATGTCGGAAGATATTTATATTGATGTGAATTACCTCACTGAGTCAGAGAGGGATCTCATTCTTCAAGTACTTGGAAAAGATGAGGAGCTGCGAAAGCAAGAAAAACGTCGAATAAGGTAAGCTTATATTTGCGTTGACTGTTTGTCTTCTGCCTTCACACGCGGAGTAATTTTAGTTACGCTCACGCAATATGCTTGTTTTGAAATGAGGGATTTAGTAGTTAACGCTGTTTAAAAACTTTGTGTCTTGTACACAGCACGTTGAAGAATGAACTAGATGAGATAAAAAAGAACGGGGCTCGCGAGGAGGAAATCAATTCATCCCGCATATGTGCAAGATGTCGGGTGCCGTTGGGTCTTATTTTCAACAGTGGAGCTCTGTGTCCTAAATGTGAAGCTCGAGTGTGCAAGGAATGCCGAATAACGGACAGTACGTCTTGGCTTTGTGTTTTATGTGCGAAAATCAGGTAAAATGTTCTTTAATAATTAATCTTATCAGATAATCGTAAAATAATTTAGTATTCAACTTTATTTGTAGCTCGATCAAAAACAAAGCTAAATTTGGATTATGAACGATCGCGAAACCGGGTTTGAAGAAACCATGGCTGATATTGGTTTACTAGAAATATCGTAACAATTTCAAGCAATTTATGAAGCTTTTTCGAGGCAAGAACTACGAGACGTAAAACTAAAGCTTGCCCTACGGGTGAATTTAATGTTTACACATTCTCATTTGAAAAGGGCTTTGTTGTAATCCGGATCACGGAGTGTTTTATAAATACACCTCACCCGTTGGCACCCGTTGGCATGGGTGATAGACAATTAACAACGAACAAGGGTTGATTTTTCATATGATGATTTTATTTGTGCTTTATCAATGTAGCTGTGAACATTCATGAATTCATATGCTCACGTCTGTAGATTTTGTTATTGAGCCATTTTACATATTAATTTATTCATACAGGTCTTCATAATTCAAATATTTGTCACTTTTAAGGTTGAAGTTTACGGACGTCACCATGTAATTGGTGACGTCTTGCAATTAACCAACGATTAATCATAGTTGAAACACAATCAAAATGATGGCCTGATCAGACAAAAATAGAAATAGCAAATTTAGTAGAATTTTCATGTACCATATTTTGGATTGTTTCAGATTTCTCACCAAACTTTTGCATTAGTTATCCATGGTATTAAAAGTTTATGTAATCAGTAAAATAGAGAACATGTAAAGCTTACTTTTTATTATATTCTTTAACGAAAATGATAAATGTTCGCACCTAGCTATACAGAGCTAACTGTGAACTCAAAAATTACATTTGCATCATCATGGGTGAAATGAGCAAAAATGTCCCAGCTATCTTCAACCCCAGTGGGGGTACCCTGGTATATTAATGATGGGGAGATGCGAATGAGGCCAAATTTCAATACAGTGTACCTAAAAAAAGTCCCATTGTGTAGTTTCAGAAAAAATTGATACCCACTCCGATGAAGGTCATCGGAAATTCCTAGGGGGAGGGGGGTCTTAAAAGCCAAAATTTAAAAGCAAAGTATGAAGCTAAACTGGAATTTCTTGGGGGGTGGGGGGTTCAAAACAAAAACCTTCCGTGGGAGGAGTATGGATATTTTCTGGAACTACACATTAGGCTAAAAGTCAGAATATTTATTAAGAGTCCCCTTTATCCTCCCAAAAAAACTAAGAGAGTTTGAGACATTTTATGCTTTCTTTCCTTTATTTGTAAATGAAATTGATACAATTGTTTGATATGAAATTGAGAACCTCGAGGTATGCATGCCTTTTATCAATGCTAAAAAAAAGTCTAGCTAAGATATTTCTACCTAAAATAAGTCAACCAGAAAATTTCTAACCCTCAAACGAGTCTAAAGTCGTTTAAAACCTTTTTCCATTCTCTCCCACAAAGTCTTTGCACCTCTCCCTCACTGAGTTACCTCCCCCCCCCCCCCCAAGGTCTTCAACAAATAGACAAAATTTAACTGCAGGATGAACAATCCATGGAGATGCAATCTATTGTATGTTTCCTTCTCATGAATATTTTAAAGAAAAGCCATTTCTGAATGGCAATTTTATTGCAGGGCAGTGAAAAAAACTGATTGTAGTCATGCGGGAAGGAAACCATATACATGTATATTAAAAAAAAAATAATAATAATAATAATAATAATAATAGTGTTTCCAAGAGAAAGGGCATCCCGAGAAACTCAGATATGAAAGTAATGTTATTACTTATAAACCATTTGCGCAAATAATAAACAACTTAATATCCCTTTTTAAATCATTTCACAGACAAGTCAGGGCTGAATCAGGAGCTTGGTTTTTTGAGCAAGAGAGGAGAAAAGGTGAAAGGCCACAGCTTTATGGCTCTGCTTTGGTACGTGCTTCCTTCAGGCGAGCAAAACCTACATCCCAGCACACAAAAGGTATGCATTTGTGTAAAATATAAAAGCGAGTCTTTGCACTGAGTTGATGAAGAAGCAGTTGACATGTGAATAGCACTTTGGATTTTTAATGGAAAGGTTGGTGGTTTAAGATTGGTCTCTACCATATCATCATTTTCTTTGACGAGAAACTTTACTCCACTTTGTCTCTATATCTCTCCACCCAGGAGTATGAATTGGTAATGTTCAGCAAACTGCTCAGGAGACCTCACATTAATGT
This sequence comes from Siderastrea siderea, assembly GCA_964030785.1. Taxonomy (NCBI): domain Eukaryota; kingdom Metazoa; phylum Cnidaria; class Anthozoa; order Scleractinia; family Rhizangiidae; genus Siderastrea; species Siderastrea siderea. Next base: position 53,486,974 of record OZ034967.1, on the reverse strand, counting down.
TGGATCCCTTTTGTGGGCTAGGCTTCCATCCAGGAAGAAAGGGGTACATGTATAATGCTCCTAGTGAGAAACCTCATCCTAGTCACTCTTAATTGGATTGTACTGTTCCAGAAAATATCTATACCTCCACCATGGATGGTTTACTGGTTGAACCAACAAAGGTAAAAGGTAAGGTGAAGTCACACACGAGCCAAGGAGACACACACAGCCTGAGCTTATCTCCCGGTTTATGTGGCATGACGCAACTGAGAGTATTGCTTCACCCCCCTGGATAGGATGCTAGTCCATCGCAGGGTTATCCCCCAGTGGTATGTCGCTGGTACCCAATTAATATACACCCGGGTGGAGAGAGACAATGTGGAGTAAAGTTTCTTGTCTAAGGAAACAACACAGTGGCAGGGACTGTGTCTCGAACCACCGACCTTCAGATATGAAGTCCAATGCACTAACCGCTATATCGCCATGCCCCCATGAGTGTGAACCAACAAGAAAGCTAGAATTTCAGTAACTGAGGTTATTGAGAATTTAATAAGAACTGTGTATCAGTACAACTGTAGGCCATCACACCTCCATTGTTATCATCATCATCATCATCATCATCATCATCATCGTCATCGTCATCATCATCATTGTCAGTGATAATTATTCTTGTTATTGTTGTTGATTTATTATTTTTATCATCATTATCAATATTGTTATGTTTGTTTGTTTGTGTTTCTCTCAGCATAATTGATTATTATTCCACAAGCAGGCAATTGGATATGAGGTGGTAAATAATCAAGGAGCCACGTCATGCCTCATTGGTTTTAATGACCTCATATCCAATAAGCGCGAGCAAAATAATTGATTTAATTATTAAATGGCGTGTACATGTTTCAACTTCATGTTTCAACTTGGGGGGAAGGGTGGGGCATATTTTTTAGGAAAAATATTAATTTCATCGTAAGGCAAAAAGCAGAGTTATTCACCTGAGTGCAGCCATCCAATGAGAAAGCTAGAAATTCAATATTCGAGACTGAAAATTCAGTAAGTTCGTATTTATTTTATTTCCCTAGAGCATCAAGCTTAATGTCCCATAGCTTTAGGTGTCTCAAGTTCTGCACAGGATTTGTGCTGTGCCTAACAAACAAGCTTTTCTGAAGTAAAGCAAAGTTCCTATGAGTTCCTATCATGTCAACCCACACATTGATAAAACTGGGGCACTTGTGACACTCACTGTCTGATTGCATGGATCATTTTCTATTATCCTGTACCAAAATTCAAAGATGCTGACCCAGGTTCACCACCTGTGATCTCACTAAACCTAAATAATCATGGCGGCAAGCTTCACAGACCAGTTCCAGTACACATGTCACGTCTGGTGGAGAAAGAAGGGGAAGAGGAGGAAGAAAAAAAGAACACTGAAGAAATAAATCAAAACTACAAGCAGTACGTAAAGGCCAACCAAGTTGAACGAAGAGTTGAGGAGGATCAAAGCGATGAGCAAGAGAACGCCTCGTCCTCATCACACAGTTCTACACCAAGAGGTAAGGATTGTACTTATGAGCAATTAGTTGAATTATACTTACATGTATTTAAACAAAACTGTCTCAACAAATATATCAGAGTTAACTAAGCCAAATTTTAAGTTTTCCAATGTTCTGGGAAAAACTGCATATGATATACACCCTTTCTGAACACTGAAGAAATAAATCAAAACTACAAGCAGTACGTAAAGGCCAACCAAGTTGAACGAAGAGTTGAGGAGGATCAAAGCGATGAGCAAGAGAACGCCTCGTCCTCATCACACAGTTCTACACCAAGAGGTAAGGATTGTACTTATGAGCAATTAGTTGAATTATACTTACATGTATTTAAACAAAACTGTCTCAACAAATATATCAGAGTTAACTAAGGCAAATTTTAAGTTTTCCAATGTTCTGGGAAAAACTGCATATGATATACACCCTTTCTGCATTAAAAACATTCACAATCATGTATGTCAATTTCAGAGTAAGCCATTACTTTCAGCTTGAGTTATTCTTTCTTTCAAGTCTAGTTAAGTTCAAATTCTTGTTATCAGCGATGATATGATTGGCCTTTGCTAATAAATGGCAATACAGTAAAACCCCACATATAAGAACCTGGATTTTTTAATTTAGCCTGAACAGGTTCTTATATAAATGGTACTTAAAGCAAATTTAGACTACCAAGGTATTGTACATTGTAAATATCATCTCATAATACAATATAAATGGCAAACACAATAGACATACAACACGGTACTTTAGCTTGAAAGAAAAAAATGTTATGTCAAGTTACTTTTAAATATAATCAGATGGTGATCTTAATTCAGCAGTTTCTACCTATACACTTTTACAGCAACTCCACTGATAAGAACCTAACTTAAAATTTTAGCCTTAATAGGTTCTTATGTGGAGGGGGCTTAAAATGAAAATTTTAGCCTAACAGGTTCTTAAAACCCACGTTCTTATACGCAGGGTTTACTGTATTTAACAATTATTCACCTAAGTGGAGGTGAATAGTGGTGGATATTGCCGAGCGGCGAGGGAAATATCTACCTCTCTTCACCGACACTGAGGTGAATAATTGTTTTAGTATACACCAATCCAGTAGATAGCCAACAAAACATAGCTCCTTTTTTTCTGAGAAATGAGGAAAACTCACATAAAAACTCTCCCGAGTTTGAGTAGCCAATCAGAGTGTATGAAAAACGCTATCCACTGGTTTGGTACATATGCTAATTATAAAAATATATTAACATCTTTTTATTTAGTACTGAAAACTTTGGTCTTGGCAAGTTTACCTGGAAAGGCCTACATATGGAATACAAAGGACATAAGGTTGTTTCCAAGTTTTGGTCTAGATGCCAATCTTGAAAGTTGTAAATTTAAATGTGTAAAATGCATGATGTCATTGCTGTTGCTATGGTAGCACTGATGTATATAATTATATTTATATTTACACTTATAATTTGGCTTATCAAAAGACTGAAAAGTTTGAGCCATCACAGTGATTAATGCACATCTTATGCATGTGGTCATTTTTTTAAAGTTATTATTTAATAATTATAATAATAGTTGATTTTTTGACAGTAAAATTTTGCATCTTCCCATGTCTGTTTTCTTTTTTGTTTGAATAAATTTGAATAAAATTTAGTTGTTTTTAGACTATTTTACCTTTGATGGTCAATCATGTCTTAACGTTTAAAAGGTTTCTTTAATATAAAGCTGTTGTCTACACCACCTTGTTTCTGCATGTTAACTGGATACATATCGAAGGGAAAATTCAGTGATAGCCAATAGGTATCCAGACAACAAAAAGTTCCCTCAACTATGACAGACTACCGGTATTCAAATTGTGATTGGTGAAAAATTCAAATTTTGATGTGTGTTGTTTTGTTTGTTAAGTTTAATATTCACAAGGAGATCTGTTGTAATATTCAGCAACATTACGGTTATCATTTGATATTCTTTGACCGCTAAATTAATACTCTTTTTTCTCACCGGGTTATTTGTTTATTTTTCCAATTTACTTGAGCTTCCTTCAAAAGGCATTCATAGCGAACAAAAACTTTTAAATTGCACAGAGCGAAAGCGGGTTCATGGAAATAACTTGTGATACGGATGAGGATCACTTCACTTGTAAGCTGGATTAACGTAAATATTGTTATTGATGTGGCTCATGACTGTTATGTTCCTTGTGTCTGTGTTCAGTTTTCTTTTACTTCTGTCAGTTATCCAGATAAGGTATAAAAACTGACTCGCTGAAAAAAGCTCACAGTCATGGTTATTATGTTAAAGGTTTGCAGGGTTTACTTGACAAATCATGTATGATCTGGACAGGTTTAATTTCCTGCCACGCAAAAACCTATAATTTCAATTCTAAAATGTCTGAGAGAAGCTGTTTACAGTTGAAAAATTTTAATGTCTTTGATGATTACAAAAAAATGTGTAAAGGCTTCGACTTAAGACTCATTATGTCAGTATTAATTTTGTCAGGACCTCTTTATTGGACATCAGAACAAAATACCAAACAAACAGGCGAGTTCACCATCAGCATTTTTTTTTTTGCATCTGTGTTCTTTTATCATGACACTTATCACACAGTACATGTCAGTTAATATTACAAGGAGAAATTGGATGTTGATCTTCCTTAGGAATGATAGTTTGTCAGCTGTTTGTCAGCTGTTGGCAGGTAAAACATGTAATTTGTACATCACATAGTGACATTGAAACTAGCAATAATCAACTGTGACACCAGCTGAGCACATTTCCATTCACAGGACACTTACTAAAAGCCTTCAGCTAGCAAGGTTTACTTAATTCTTTTGGAGGTTCTCAGACAGAGGATCAAAGTTATATGCTTAGTTAAAGAGTTTTAAAGAGGGAAGCAAAGAATGCCTGAATTGCAGAGATGCAAAGAATAAAATTCTACTTTATTAAAGGGTTCTTCCAAGGCATCATGAGAGAGGTTGTGGAGCCTGTGTACACTGAAATCCTTGCACTAGCTGACCTTAACAAGTTGAAATCCACATAGCTGGCAGCTAATCAAAGCATTTATTGCTAATAAACATAAATATAAAATCACCCAATCATGTTAATAATCTAAATCACATAATTTTACTGCTGCAACCAGCTAGGTCTTCAAATGTCTTCAATTTCAACTCTCAGAAAACTTAGTATTACTTACAATACTGTGCATGTCTATTAAATTATTTGAATTCTTACCTTAATAGAAATGTAAAATGGGAACATTACCTTTTTCCAGTTTGCAATGTGTGGTTCCAAAAAATATCCATACCCACCCCATAGATGGCTGGAAATTCTGAGAGGCTGGGGGTCTCAAAGGTCAAAATGTTTATAGGAAAAGTATGAAGCTAAACTGGAATTTCCACAGGGGTGGGGGGGTGCAAAGTAAAAACGGTCCATGTGGAAGGTATGGATATTTTCTGGAACCACACATTCTGTGACCTGTCAAGGTGTTAATATTCTAAATTTGTATTTAAAACAGCATACAAAGTAAAAATACATGAATTATGAGAAAAAGCATTATCATGGTATATATAAAACTAATTGTACAGATAAAATTTTAAGAATTATCAATTATATAATTATTATAAACTCTGAACAGTGTATACGTACTTCTTACAGGTATACATGTAATCTCTGTTTTAAAAATGATACAGGTGATTTGTTCAAAGCTAGTATTTATTATTTTTATTACTTAATTTGGTAGACAAAAAACAAGAAGTGTGCCCTACATGCATGGTCACCTCTTGAAATAACATTTACTAAATCTTTATTAACATTTGAATGAAGAGTTGAGTTCAGTTGTCAATCTTTTCAAGTTAAGAGCACTAAATGAAAGTTTTAAGTATTTAATCTTTCCTATAAATATCATAAAACATAACTGTAAGTACATTAATTAAGTGTGGTATTCCACAGGCTCACCCGTACATGATCTGGGAAATGATGCTGTGGAAGTACCTGAAGAGACAGTTTTTGACCACTTGGTAAACCAACAAGATGACAAAGAGTCTGAATCAGAAGAGGAAATGGACGAAGAAATTGACAAGCATGATGTGCCACAGTGGGCCAATCATGCGCATGAACACAACACTGTTGATGGTTACAGTGAACACGAGGCTCAGGGTTATGACCAAAAAGTAACCAACTGGGAAATTGACAGAGAGCAAAGCAGAAGAGAACAAGTGAACAATGAACCTGTTGTTGAGGTTAAAACCAAATGGCATGAGGTGGCACATGAATGGGCTGAAGCAGCCAGTGATTATGAGCACCCAGGACAGGAGGCCTATCCTCAGAAGCAATTCCTTGATGTTAGGCCAGCGTCGCCAGATTCAGAGACAACTGGCGAATTTTTCACTCCTCTTGCCAGTCCTCTTCACTCAGAGACTGCTACCCCTGCTCTCTCAGAGCATGAACACAGTGAAGAAGGGATGACCTCTGGATCCGAGTATGTGGATGCGGGTGAAGCCACACCTGTTGAAGGGGACAGAACTCCTGTTGCTGAGCTGTCAGAGCAGGATGGTAAGAAAATCCTCCTTGGTGAAAACGTTTTTGCAGCTTGGCTATGTTTACAAGAAATAGATCCAGCGGGCTTGGGATTAAAGATTTTAATGTCAAAAGTTACTTTTAAAGTTGGCTCCCAATAACTCAAACTTTCAAGGGAAATCAAAAAAGGTACATGTTATTGGGAGTTCAAGTTATCAAGGGTAAAATAATAAAGAAAATGACCTGAAAGGAAAAATCATTCACTTTGAATTAGTCGGAGGTTCGAGTGCCCAGGAGTCAACTGTAGTTTGTTAAGCCAGTGGCAGTTAGTTTGACTTCAATTCAATTTAATTTTATTCCCTCCATATATTTATGTACACAAGTACAAAAAATTGTTACTGTTGGAAAAAACGATGAAGCTCACATGAACAACAATCCATATGAACTGTAATATTACAATAGAGTGCATGTAGGCTATACTGAAAAGTGAAGAGATAGGTGGTTTCTTGAATGAACAGTGAGTGTATTTAAAGACAAAGAAAGAATTTTAAATTCTCTGGCAACCTGAACTGTACATGTGGTGCCACTAAATCACAAGGCCTGTTCCACGCCAACTTTTATTAATTCTGTGATGTGATTTTATATGTGCTAAAACAGTTCTATCAGGATCAGCATCCAAATTCTCCTTGCTGTTTTTATCACGTATTGTACAGCTCTTGTTGGGAGTGTGGGTCAGGGCTTTAATTTGGATCAGGTCTTTTTTCTTACAGTTCTTTTTAGACTTTTATTGTTCTAAACACTGGCATAATTCAGTCTTAGATAGAAACACGTACTAATTTTACAAAGATAAAATTTGACCAAATTAAAACATTGAACTGCTCTCCAAATAGTGATAAGTGAATGTTGAAAGAAAGGGGTGACGAAGTATGAACAAAACAACGAGGCAAACTGTTCCACACGAGATGGTTCTGACAAAGAAAGAATAAAATGTATAACTACAGTGTATAATTTAATATGCTTTTTTAAATATATACATGTTAACTGATATACCAATTTATGGGAATCCTGGGACGAGCTACGAGCTGCAGTGACTGACAGGGAAGGATATACTAGATACTCTATGGAGTCCTTATGTGCCACTACACTATAGGCGCCAAAAACAACAACAACAACAATTTAATAGTAATTTAGGGACAAATTGGCTAGGTCTAAAGTACTTACTCTGGAAAGGCAACATTTTTAAGTCTGTTACAAGTTATTCCTGTAAAAGAGCACATTGTTAAACTGCCTGCCTGCCAAATTTGCCTGATAAATTTTTCTGCTATTGCCTTGCAACAGATGAAGTTGAGAACATTGCAGACGTGACCGTGATTAATCCAGAGATAACCTGCAGCACATACCCAGACGACGGCGCTAAACCAGAGGAAGGACACAGGACACCCACTAAAGATGATGACGCAGATGACATTGACCAGGCTTTTGCAAATTATGGGCGGGACCACCCAAATGTTGCCACTAAGACACTTCAAGATCAGCTTAACATCATTAGCATGGTTAGTGAAACGGTTTTGACAATCTTTTTTGAAACTTTTAATATTACAACACATCAGTTACAATACACTTGGTACATGTATGGTACAAAAGATGGTTATTGTACTTAAGACTTATAAACATATTTTAACTTTACACATTCTAACAATACTTAGATTACACAAGCATTATTTCTTAAGAGAATAATTATTTTTTCCATTGGTTCCCACTTACTTAGGATTTTACCTTGATGATTCAAACCACATGCAAGTTTTGGTAATTATGGTGTAATCTTATGAAGCCTTCTGGTAGTCTGAATTTTGAGCTTTAATTTTTCCAGGGTTACAGTAGAAGGCATGAAGGCCTGCTGTGTTCTGTGCAGGACTGATCATTATGATACAGCTGAAACTTTGTCGTTGTTTAGAGCGGTTTTCATTTGAGTGTCGATAGTAATTCTCGCTTTGCTTTGGTTTTGTTTTACTTCGCTCTGTGCATTGGTTAAAAAATCTCACATCACTTTCTCGACCAATCAGAAGTACATGTAAAAACTCAAACCAATCACGACTTGCTCGCACGCGTTTTCCCGCGCTTGGGGCTGGTTACAGGTATTTGCTTCGAGTTCTGATTGGTTCATTGGGTAATTTGTGTTTGTTGTGATTGGCTGAGGTAATTTACTGTGGTTTTGGTTTTACGATACAATTGAAAAGCGCTCTGAGAGAGGCTCACTGTAATGTCATTACCCTTTTTGTTTTTTAGGGTAGTCGTGAAAGTATCGTGAGCTACTACAGTGATGCAGGGGAGGGGAGGTTTGGTAATATAACTGTTACAGGTGAAATATTATTCGGACTGAGATACGACAAGCACAAATACCAGTTGGAAGTACAGATTCACAGAGCCAAGGATATTGCACCTGCAGACGAGAAGAAGGGAAGATCAGATCCGTGAGTTAACTGTACCTCCTAACTTACATACATGTACAGTTTGTAATTGATTTGACCCCAGGATATCCGTTAGTCATTTTTCAAGTTGTAATACTATTGGTCTTTCATCAGTTATTGCAAAGTGTACCTTCTACCGGACAAAACAAAGGGAGGAAAGCGCAAGACCAAAACAAAGAAGAATACGTTGGATCCAGATTTTGACGAAATCCTAAAGGTATGTAGTACCCTTGTGCTTGTCACGCAATCTCTTGTGCCCTTAAAAAAACTTCTTTTCACATGCGTGTACTGAAACCGCTCTTACGTGTAAAATGCTATTGAGCAGGTCTTTTGTTAACAGAATGGAACTTGAAAATGTGATTTCAGTCAACAGAAAAACACCAACGGGATACAAGAATGTTGTGGGGGAGTTTAGAAAACCAAACGCAAACAGTAAATGAGACTGAATGGGATTACAAAAAGAATATCGTGATCTATCAGCATTAAAATGTCTGAAATGTGGTCATTAATGATCTATAATCTTCTGTATTTATTATAAAGCTCTGTTGCAGTGAGCAAAATATATATTTCGGAAGCTAACACTCTGCCTTTTGGATAAAAGATATTGAGTGAGAAGCCCGAAGTTACAATTTGAAAATAAAAGAATCAGTGCTGTCCGAGTATTGTCAGTATTGGCAAGATCTCTCCTCGATTGGTAGTCGGACAGTGAAAGGAAATAAATTGGCTTATCCGATCTGTACTTTGCTGGAATGTACGTTAAGAATGACGCCTTTAATTTTGAACGAAAGGCGTGTAAGCGCGTGTAATCTTTTCTCTCATTACTGATACTTGCTGTTTTGCTATGTGTGTAGTTCAAAATAGGATTTGAAGAAATGTTGACCCGCACCATTTGGCTAACCATGTGGAACCACGACACGTTTGGACACAATGACTTCCTGGGGGAGGTTATGCTGCCACTAGACACATATCAGGACTCGGGATTCAGTTGGGATGACCCATCACCTAACTGGTATCCTCTACGGGAGAGGGTAAGTCTACAACCCCATTTTTAATTTTTTTTTCCCAAGTGGGAGTTAGGCTTGAAAGACGTATCTGGAATTCCTTGAGTTAGCTTACGAAGTTCAAACCAACGTTGGGTTGCGAAGATGTTCACATTGTTTTCTTCGGTTGGCGAATCTGTTGCAAGAGTCAAATAACGTTTTTCTCAGGCCTGTGCAAATTGCCTATTCAATAATCCTGAAAAAAAAATAAGGCCAGAAGAGCCAGAATTACTTAAAATTCTCAAACATCTTCTCTCCGCCCCTTCCCCCACCCCATTTATTGTTTTCACTCCGTGCCCCTCCCCTCCCCTCCCCCATTTTTGCTTACCCCGTTTTTAGCTTCATTTACTCCGCGCCATCTTCCCCTTTCCCCTCTCCCCCCCCCCCTCCCTCCATCCTCATTCGTGCTTTTTACTCAAGGCCCTCACCTTACACGCAGCTCTAGTTACGCCACAATAAAGGGCCATTTTACACAGGCATACCAGGCTACCAGCTTTAACGTCCGTTTGATTGCTCTTGGTGCAGCAGCAGAATAGCGCGTGTGATGCCAGCTCGAAAGCTGCCTTTGAGGATCGCTCCAAGGAAACTGTGACGTTCGTATCCCAATGCACAACATTTTGAAATCATAGTTAAATATGTAGTAACATTTGATTTTGTCTCGTTGTGTTACTGTAGCGACCAGAGCCGTCCCTGATGTCGTACTGCGGGGACCTGACTGTGTCACTAATGTATGAACCGGGGGAGGAGTCCCACAAGGACAAAAAGAAGAAAAAGAAGCTTGGAGGAAAGTTACATGTTCTGCTGAAAGAGGCACGAAACCTGCCTGCCAAGGACTCCAATGGCTTTTCAGACCCCTTCGTCAAAAGGTACTGTATTGATTCCTTCTGGAATGGCATGTGATTGCAGCTGTCTCTCATCCCTCCAGCCCGCTATTGACGCGAGTGCGTTTGGGCTCGTCGAAAACACCCGCATTCGTTCCCCTGCTCGAAGATCTTATCACAAAAAGAAAGGCACGTGAAAGCAAGTGGCCAAGCGATGAGGGAAGGCTGTATTCACAACCTACTTGCAGGGTGCCTTGCTGCTCGCATCTCTCTAGCTCCCCAGTCAATTTTTTGTCTCTCTCTCTCTCTCTCTCTCTCTCTCTTTTTTTTTTTTTTTTTGCAATTCAAACAAAAAGTATTTAACTGATTCACCGGGTTTCTTGATTATCATACCAACAAAAACGGTTGATGACAACAGAACACTAGCAAGGTGAATCCCTGGTCCCTCCTGCCTGGTGAAGACTAGCCTGTTAACAGGCTCCGCGGTGGGGGAAAGTAACGCAAAAAAATCGGCGAACCAAGCGAGCCGGTGTCAGACTAGAGAAGAGAACGTTATTTTCCCCCTCCGCGGAGCCTGTTCACAGGCTAGGTGAAGACTGAAATGCTTTTTCAGATCTCTTCTTTAAAATGGAAAGGCATTGTATTGTAACACCTTCCTTTCTTTAGTGCCTTTTGAACGGGACCTCTCCACCCATTCGTACCATACACTCATCTCTCCCGGCCCACCCTAGCAAACTATTAGAAGATTTGGTGGTATCTCGGAGCATTTTTTTTTTTTAGTGTTGACAAACGACAAGTTCTGGTTTACCTTATGGTACGGAATCTTTCCCGTTTTAACGTTTGCCCATTTATCGTGCGGCGATATTTTAAAAATCCATCAAATAGATCCCACAGTAACTTATCATAAAACTTTTCCGCCCAAAATACTCTACTATACCTTGGTTGCCAGAGGTAATATATATTTATTATTATTATTATTTTTTTTTTGTGAGAAAGAGTTTCAAAGTGGTGTGGGCGCCGCGAAACCGCGGTGACAGAGGGCGAAGCGGCGGTGCGCCAGTTGATTTCCATTCGCCCAACGGGCTTCTGAAGCCAGGGTGTCCGCTATGGAAAATTATATCACGCCAATGTCACCAAGTTACAGTAAATACTCTGGTGATAAGCAGTTTATCAACAACCTGTATGCTGTCATATTCACTTTTAAAAATTCAAAAAAACATTTGTCGTTACAGTCCTGCTTCGTGAAATCCACTGATTTGTTTTAACTTAAACGTACTCTTAGAAACCTATCACTTACTGAAATTCCATACACATGAACTAAATTAAATCCCCTCAGAAGACACCAGTCATCACAAATCGCAAAATTTGTAGTGATCCCGGTAACGGTAGTCTCGTACGCAGACATATGTTAAGGCCTATCACGAGCTCCTTTCTTCCACGTGGGAAAAGAGATCGCGATGGACCCGAAGGACATAAATTTCACTGAGAATGAATATATGAAAATGATCATATATGTAAACTGCGGATGAAATAAGAAATGACGATGATCTTCGCAGTTTAAGATATCAACTTTTAAAAGCAGCTGATAAAAGAACAACCTGAAAAAATTCAAGCTCGAACGGGCCTCCTCAGAATTGCAAAGATCATCGTTATTTCTTATTTATTTATTTTTTCTTTTATTATTTTTGTCCCCATAATGATTTTATTTGTCTCCGTCGATTTGGTACCAGCTTTTATCAATACAGGAATAAACTCGTACGGCTTCGCAGATTACAATCAGTGCAGAGCGGTATTAAACTTTAATTTAGCCCCGTGTCAATATCGGACTTGTCACCCGGGCAATCACTATTTGATGCAAATTTTTCCGAATGATGAATTTTTATTATTTGCATTACATTCGGCGCTGGAGAAATTCGACAAGTGTAGGGCTGGCCTTATCCATTTCCATTTGCTTTTAGTAATTTCAGACGAAAAAAAGATAATTGATGTAAGTTGCCTGTCAAAGCGAGAGTAGTAGTCATATCAAGAACAAAAGCAGTGTCGTTGACATACCCTTGCTACGAAGTGAAGATTAAAGTCATTTCGCAAACTCCATGAAGTAACATATTGGTTTGTGTTTTATTGTTGTTTGCTGATACATGGTAACTTCTAGCCGAAGAAAGTCTCTTTCATTTTCTCTGACCGTTTATTCCGGATCCCTCGCAGATTAAACTTCGGCATAAAGGACAAATGTATTGCCGTGATTTTTCGCAACAGCTGGCCAATGACCAATAGACCACCTAAAGTTTCAGCTCAGACAGAAATAAAAAGCCATTTGTGCCACTAGAAAGAGCATTTTGAAACTAGCAAAACTTGTGAAATTTATTATCGTGTCATTCCAAGAGGCAAAGACTTGGGTCAGGGAATTGTGAAAGGGAAATTGTCGCAAATGCTTGTAAGGCGATGCGGAAGTCTTACAAACCCTGTAAATAATGTTAGAAATCCCTAACGCCACACAAACGTCTTCCGGAATGCAAATAATAACAATCTAAGCGCACAGAAGACACAAGACGAAGGACGAGTAAAACTTGACACGTGGTCGAAAATGTACTACTGAAATTCGTTGTTGAAAAATATGGTCCTTAAAACTTAACTTTACAAATGTTTTCAACTGACAAGATGTCTTTTTCGTTATGTACTTTATTGACAGGCCGGCAAACCAGTGAAATGTGTTTTGTAATGCACTGACAGCCCTTCCATTTCCTATAATATACGTTTCGAAAACTTTTCTCTTAGTTTGACGTGCGATCACAGAGTTACATCTTTTAAGTGTCACGGTATTATTAGCTAAGGCCCAGCATCATTCGGTCTGCGTTACATCTTATACCTGTTGCCCGTTACAGGGTTTGTTTTTATTTGGCGCATACATTCTGATTGTCTTATAACGGGCATATTCTGAGAAAAAAATTACTCTGTTGTCCATGCTTGTTAATACTTAAGGTTGCCAATAGTCTTTTTGAAACCTATCCCCTTACAAATAGTCTGTCAGCTTGTTAATTTGCATTGCCAAATACGTAATTTTGTATTTGCTGTTCCAAGCAGAATTATCATTTTCATCGGCAAACATCGGTGGTCTGAGCATATTTGGAATTTAAATTTCAAGTGCACCATTGTTCTCAATATACGATTCAAAATTTCTATTCATATTTTTTCCAAGGAGATTCACCGGACGATAGAGTTTGCCGTAAGTTTTTCTTTCTTTATTTTTCGTAGACGTGTTAATTTGGTGGTTTTAATGTCCAGTCGTTTTTCGGTAGCGGCAAATTTTATTTTTAGTTAAAAAAACTGGTAGTATTGTTGACTGTTTGTAGATATTTTATCCCGTTGTTGAAGACGGACACATCCGTTAGGTCTGCAGTTAGCTCTTCTTTTTCTGTCGTAAACTTGGTTCATTCTCTGTATCCTCTAACAGCAACTTTCTTCAAATCGTGAGTTATAATTTTACTATTGCCTTGTAAATCTTATACATGGAAAAACTCCGTATTGATGACTTTTGAAAACCAGCCGCGGGGCTTTACAACAACTTCGTCGAGCCCTCGCCGCTTTGGGTCTCATTCTTTCCCGCAGAAGAACAATCTCTGGCCGTTGGGTAGATAAATTCCAAAAGAAATGCCTCGTTGTTTTGTGAATTTGAACGATGCTATAGATGCTTGATATTCAGACGATGTTTTATGCAAAAAACCAGAGTGTTTGGATTTGTTCGTGACGGCTTTGTAGCCCATTGAAAAAAAAAGCACCTGTGAAGGAGAGTACCTTCTCAGCTGCGTTTGTGTTTGCGGTGAGTAGAGGACGTTTGCTATATTATTTGATAATTTATTCGTACTTGGAAGAAATACATTAACTAAATCGTCGCTTGTGTTCTTTATGTCTTTTTCTGAACCTTTAACCGTGTGGTCCGAAGTAACGTTTGCATCAGTTCGTAGATCAAGTGATAAATATTTCCACTGAAATTAAAACTGTAAGGAATCTACTTCCTCTGGTGCCCTTTGCTTATTCCAGTTTCTCATAAGTGAAAATTTGAAGAGAGCAGTACGAAATTTTACTTTCAAATGTAATTTTTAGGAGACAAGAGGGTAAAATTAGATACTAGTGTGTCTCCCCTCTCCTCTTTTTTTAGCTATTTAAAAAAATAGACCGTAGCTGTCGGTGACATTGGCATTATTTCTCTTGGTGAATGTATGTTTATGTGTTTATTCCATCGTGCGGCGAGTTCACGCAGTTCATCTCATCGTCAAAGCAGGCAGAATAGTATGCAATTATCGCTTAAAAATCCATTGTTACAATGACCTGTAGCCTCCAGCATTTTAATGACGTGTTATGCCTTTGGATGATATTTTTTTTTTCAGTATAACAGGTCTCGAAAACGGCAACAATATAGATATAACTATTGCATAATGGTCATTTCTTGAACTTGGTTTTCCTTTCGATAAATTTGCGCACCTATGCAGCCATGGGAATTTGTTTTTCCATATTCTAAAACGTCGAGTAAGCTTTTGGTTTCACTTTTCACTATAGTTTTCCTCTAGGTATATTCGATTTTCTGAGCTGTTCAAAGCTTGTAGAATTCATACGTGACCGAGTCTAGCTAATGAGTGCCCTTAAAATGCTTTATCTAAAAAACAACACCAATATAATCGTCGCAACATAGCAAGTTACTTGGAGATTAGTTTTGGACTTTGATACTTCAAGTTATTTCTCTCAACTAACGCAAGCTGACGCTGGGAGGTAAACAGAATCTTTAAAAAGTACATCCTGTGTTACATGCAGACCTGTCCAGATGTCGTGAACTACAAGGGTAGTTTACAAAGTGAAGACTTTAGACGGCTTACGTACAGCGAATTTGAATGATGTAGGCTAAAGTCTTGCTTAGGCCTTTTTACGCCATTTAATTACAGTGGAAGCCCGCCTTGCGACTACCCCGTGGTAATGACCATGTTTTTGAGCCCGGAAAAAAGCTTATTACAGTCTTAAAACACCATTAATCCACACGGCCACATTTCTACGACCCTTTTGTGATCGCATTTAACTGGGCTCATCACTTGTGAGATAGAGTGGAACCTCGATAGAACGAACCTCTATATAACGAAGTCCTCAGTATAACGAACGATATTTTTCAGCCCAGTAATAGTGTAATGTATGGAAAAGAACCTCGATATAACGAACCCTCGATATAACGAACCAATTTTTCCAGTCCCTTAGCACTTCGTCAAATCGAGGTTGCACTGTATTCTGCCCTGTCATGAACACCTGTCGTGCTCGTGATTCGTGATCTTTGATTCGCATCACTCTTTGAAAACAGCCGGCTCGCTTATGACTTATCATTCATCACCTTTGATCGATTACGTGTCCTCTACAGAGTAGTTTTTTTGTCCAAGAGCGTGGAAAGGAGCCAATAATTTTACCAGCACATTTGCAGTCTGCAACAACAGAAATGAGAATGCGAAAGGCTTTTATTTCGTAACTCCGTGTATACGTAGTATCATATATCCAGTTCTTATCATGTAAGCTCTAGGATAATAGACGATAGGCTGTCTTAAATGCCTGTTCCAGGGAAGGGGCGAAGATTATAAAGGAAACATGAAAATAAGACGCAGGGGATCTGGGGAAAAGAGGGCGTTGGCGGTGGGCTCGTTTTCTCAATTCGCGCTTTCTCCACTATCTCGGAGCCTGGAACAGGCTGTCTTAAATGAGGTCATGAGTTCATATTGATACTAATTATCAACCCCAACCCTCCCCTCCCTTCCCTTCCCGTTTATTTACGTTACTGGTACATACTTTCCCCGATCATGTTGATGTCATGGAGAATGTTTCTGGAAGTATGTTGTCCGCCTGATTTGAATTGTTCAGTGACAGTTGTAAGCAGTTTTCAATAAACCAGTTAGGAACAAATTTTTGTTCCTAAATAATTAACAAATCTTGCTTGGGAAATGCGCTCTCTGTTTTCAGTTGTAGCAGGCATATATGAACGTTTGCACTTTTCATTGTTGCACTTTACATTGTTTCACAGGTGTTTTGCTCGGTATTTGCAATGTTTGATAGTTACGTTAATACGTCGTAAAGGTCCCCTCAAAAAAGAGAGAAATGTTGAGTAAGCATTTTTATTTTTTTCCGACATTTCTTCCTCGTTTGCGGGGGCTTTAACGAAGCCTTTGTCAAGGCCATGTAAAGCTGCGGCCACACGAGCGATTTGTTACTTGCGATGGTGATGCGATTTTTTTGAAACTTGTCACGTCGCCAGCACACGGCGAAAATCGCGTGTGTAGCCACCCTCGCACAGGTGATGCGACAGCTGAAAAAATCGCAGAAAAAGATCGCGAGAACTTCAGTGAGTTGAATTTTTTGCGACAAAATCAGATTTTGTCGAAATTTGTCGCCAAGTGTAGCCATCACCGCGCGCTGGCGATGCGACAATATTAAAAAAATCGTATTTCCATCGCAAGCATAAAATTGCTCATGTGGCCGCCGCTTAAAGGCCCCCTCGCCTTTAATAGGGTTATGTTCACCCTTGAAATTTCTGATTGACATTAACTCGTACAGACGGGAAAGGGGCTGCAGTGGTAACTGGAGAAATGGGTTAAGTGCGTCGGAACTGAACGCAACGATCATGTTAAGATCAAGGATAAGTGATTTTGATCGTTGTTTTGTTGTTCCTGCATTTATCTTCTGCGTTGCCTACAGTTACCTTTTGCCAGACACGAGTAAAAAGACCAAACACAAAACTGCGGTGATGAAGAAGAGCCTGAATCCCGTGTGGGATCACTCCTTCAAGTATGATCACCTGACAATCGAAGAGCTCAGGAACCGCGTCTTAGAGCTGACCGTGTGGGACTACGACCGAGGTTCCAGCAACGATTTTCTCGGGGGCCTGCGGCTAGGCCTGGGAAATAAAACTGAGCCGTGGGACGACTCGCAGGGGCTGGAAATACAAGCGTGGCAGATGATGCTCGATAGACCCAACAAGTGGCACGAGTATACTCTGAATCTGCGATCGAGCATGGATAGCCAAGCAGATTAAGCGTGATTTAGAATTTTGTTGTAAAGGTTAGATAGCTCTAATATGGCATAACAACGTTCAAGACCTGTCTCGTCGACCTGTCAGACTGGATCAGTGAGTGCGAGAACTGCATGTTAGGATACAAGTTCCTTTGTAACCTTCGAAGTATATCTATGGAATGGACGAAACCCCGAAAGCTCTTAGAGTCGTAATGCAAAATGTGCCAAACGAAGAAATGTTGACAGGAATTTGTAATTTCTCGAAAAATGAGATTCATACAGTTCAGATTCTTGGTGTGTTTGAAATTAGTTCACCGCCCGAGTTCCGTCAAACGTACCTTACAATAAATTGAAATAAGTAAATTGGTAACGTAAAATTAAGTTATTCAACAGTGTCTAAAAACGAAATAATTTGATAGATTCGTATGTTGTAAACAATTTCGTAAGAACAGTTAATATTTTTTTTAACTTGCGAACGCGTCGCTTTGTATTTTTGTCAAAAAATAGTTTCAATGGAATTTTCAATATTTTGTAAACGAACAAACAAAAACAATTTGATCCGCATATATTGACGGGTCCATTTATGCGAGTGCTACTTTTTTCAAGGTTAGTATTTATCAGTTAAATTGCGAAGACCTTATTGTTATCGCCATTAGCGCCTTCAACTCCTGAATTGCCAGGGGTGTTCGGTTAGTTTACTTATTTATGTATCTGTTTTTCCATCGTGGCGAGAGTAGTACAAGGTGATAAAGTGGTGTTCCAACTGGTGGGAAAATTTAGCAATACGCATTCTGATTGGTTCAAACGCGTCACACAGTACAAAATACGGCTTTCTGATTGGCTTGGTCCTGAAGTGACGCCTTGTACTACTGGCCAGTTAGGGACCTTAAGCAACGGGAACGTTGAAGTCATTGGAAAATCGGAAGTTGGCTCAGCGGTTTTTATTCTTGCTACGGATGGCAAAACACCTGTTTTGATTTCTCTGACTTAACCTGATGACGTCAAAATGCATCAAAAGAGAAAGAGGACTTCCGGTAGTCACCCGTCTTTTCGTCTTTACACGGTCTGACGTGACGTTGCTTAAGCTCCCTATTAATCAGGGGATTGAACTGCGTGAGAGCACAGGGCTTCAAAAGGGTTTAGGATTCTTTTGTATTTGGGCCCCCCAAATACAAAAGAAACCAGTCAGAGGAACAGTGGGCTTTTCTTTATATATCGCGTCCCAAGAACGGATTAGTGTTTTACGCAACAATAACAGGAGGGCTTCTTGCTGGCAGTCGTGGCTGAAAAAGGCAGGAGAAAAGTTCCGCTCAAAAAAGTCAAGAAAACTGAGGTAGTTAGTGAAGTGGAACTAACTCTTCGGAAGTTGTGGTGTATCTTTTGTTGTTCGGAATGCCTGGAACATCGCGTAATACAAAAAACATTTCGAAATTTTCAACGTAGCTTGGTTTGTTTACTTCTATCGCAAGAATGACGATGAGATTGCCAAAGTAGGAACAGACAATCCCCTATGAACGTCACAACATACCACACGTGAGTTGAAATTTTATTGCTTAATGTATCATTTGTTAAGCAATATTAATCGGCATCTTATGAAACTTTCTCTGGTATTTCAACAAGTCTGAGAAGGTTGAAGGAGACGTGCGCCTCTGAGTCTCGCAAACGATTTCCAACTTGGGCAAGTACAAACCGCTTTCGCTTTTGAAGTTATTTGGAACATGGTTTCTGCTACATCAAAATTCATCTACATGAGAACGAGATGCGAAATCAAATAAATGAAGAAAGCGAAAAGAACGACAAGTTCGTTCCTTAAACCGTGTAGGTTTCATTAGGCCTTTACTTTCGCCAAACCCAATTGCAGTCATCTTGATTTGGCACGAAGTTAACTGTTAACTAGTAAATGAATACAAAATACTTTCTTTTATTAGTTTTAACCATACACTTACTACACGCTAGGAGGAGCTATGCTGCGTTAAAAGTGAAATAAAAATGTAATAGCTATATGATTTCGGCTCAATAACCACTATCAGGTAAAATCCCGTATCAATAAATCTTGTAAACGATCTTTCAAACCTCGCCTCGACTTCTCAGCGTGAAAACAACCAAGCTGTGAGCTAAATCATGACTGCTTTCACGTGTTGATGCATGAGACATGCGATTGATCAATATTATCTCGAAGCCCTCCTGCCATCGTCCCTGATCTGTCGGTTCCCTTCAGAGGCGTTTTTACGGGCGGAGGGGACAGGGAGGGGAGAAATTGGGGCGAACAGACGCCTGACGTTTCAGAATATGGTGGAGCAATAATGATCGAAAACTGTTCGAATGCTAAACGGAAATTTGCGGGAAATGGTCGTTGTTCCTCTTACTGAAATTCCGTTGGATAGTAGCGAAATTCCGCTTGTGTAGCGTTAGTCCCCAACCATTTTCATTGAAGGATGTTATTTAGTTACAATTCAAAGCAAGGAAAGCGGACGTTCTTTTCTTCTTTTTTCTCATCGAGAAATGTTTTCATAAGTATCATGTTGTCATCCATTAAACTTGTATCCTCAATTTAACACTGAAATATAATAATATTCATAAGAAGTCAACTGTGTTTTATCGTTTTGTTGTTCCATACTTTCTAAAACCCAGAGACGATTATTTTGCTTGAAAGTAACGTATTAGCATCACATCACTATAAGCCCCACCACTCTAGTATTCAGGATATTTTCTGTCCATTCCTTGGTATTAAAAATACATTTATCCTACTTCATTAGTGTGATCTTTTTGTACGGTCTTGATTCCTTACGTCATGGTGGAGACGACATTATCTGAGTGTGACTTGATGTAAATTTTCCTGCGACTGGTGGCTTGGGGGAGGAGAGGATTTGTTTTTGTCCTGAATACTAGATATAGTCAGTATTTTTGGAGCTTCATTAGTGTCAAAAATTAGGCACGTTGGATACTGACAAAGTCTGATTTCCTTTGCCTTCAAAGCCCTGAGGTATGAGACATTTCGCAATCCTTTTGCCGAGTATTGGTTGGCATTCTGCATCAATTCACGTTTTGAAACTGTGTCTTTCACCACGCCGTAATGCAGTGGGAGTCCATGTGCTTTTGCCCCCTTCGACTGACAGCAACCAACAAACAAAACGAAACTAAGGGCCTCTTCATATGAGCCCGGTTGACCGGGCTGGCCCGGTTTCCGAGATCTCGCCTCACTCCTATTTCCTTTGTAAAAATTGCGATGTGTTCATATGAGAAGGCGGGCCAGTCCGGTTACCGAGATCTCGGTTTCTACAACCGAGATCTCGGCAACCGGGATGAAAATTTTCCCATATGAACACTCCAGCCCGGTTACCGGGATGAAAATGTTTTTGACAAATTAGCTTCGCTTTCGAAACTGGGCGGCCAAAATAGCATAATTTTGCCGTGTGTGCATTTCCACTTCAAAAGTATTCGAATTAGCTTTATTTTAGTAAAGTTACAAGAGTCGACAAAGCTATGATAGTCGCGAACAATACTTGTTTATGTGGCGCCATTTTGGTTTTGTTTCTTGAATTTCATCCCGGTAACCGGGCTGAAATTTCCCATATGAACAGACGACAAAATTCATCCCGGTAACCGAGCCAGCCCGGTTACCGGGATCATATGAAGAGGCCCTAAATCATGTAAAACATACAAAACGAAACTGAAGTATGTAAAAAAAAAAACCCGTAAACTTTAAATTAATTCCTTAATTAACATTTGCCTACTATAAGTTGATGCTAAAGTGATATGAATTAGTTGAAACCCAACTGAAGGGTCCATATGCCATTTCATAACCAACTATTAAAGGTTGAGATTAAAATCAAGAAGTAACTAAATAAATGCACTTTATGTATTTAAAAAATATTAAAGTTCTCGCCCCCCGTAATGAATTTGAACTGAAAATGCATGCTACCCCATGAATGTTGGCTAGCCAGACGTTAACTGAATATTTGATGTACTCCTATAACAGCAGTGGAGCACCAAATATTAATATTTCCAAAATATAAATATGCTTATGTGGACATGCATGTAAGTAAGTAGAAGACTAAATTAGCTAAATGTTATGGTTTAAATCAACAATAAAGTGTAATAACGTGCAAAGTTTTAACTTTAAAATATGTCAGTTGCAAGGTCATAGTAATTTTATTTTTCGTAAAGAGTCTTGGCAATTTATGAAATAAAACGTAAAAATAAATATAACCAAACTCATAAACGATATAAACAACTTATATTAGCCCCTCTTCCAACGAATCAAAGTTTATAAATGGAAACCGCTGGCCATGAACAAGTCTGACGCCATTTCACCTTTCCTCTTTAGTTATTTTATTTGTAAGTAAGCCAATGACATACACTGTCCCGTTAAATACCTCGCAACATTGCGATTATCATAATAGCAAACAGGTCATAATGTTCTTTGGAAGTTTATCTTGACTCGTTGCAACATTAATTATATCACTTTTTAAAAATCAAGAATTTAGTAAAAAAAATTGGTAAAAAGTTTTGACTCTGACTTGTTTTCAGATACTTGCTAAAGTTGTTTCGGCTAATGCTTAACCCTATTCAGACCAGGGGGTGATTGTGCCCGCAATGACTT
This sequence comes from Siderastrea siderea, assembly GCA_964030785.1. Lineage (NCBI taxonomy): Eukaryota > Metazoa > Cnidaria > Anthozoa > Scleractinia > Rhizangiidae > Siderastrea > Siderastrea siderea. The sequence goes on along the minus strand of OZ034967.1, from coordinate 53,464,996 downwards.
TAGACGTTTTTAACTTTTTTAATAAGCAAACTTAAGCCACCAAACTTAGTGGCTTCTAAAATTTATCTGGGAACAATTTGGCGTAGCAAGTGCTTGTCCATCAAGTTTGATGTTACCATGGCAACCACTTAGTTTTTGTATTATAATTATGTAAATAATATTAGATTTAAATGTAAATACGCAATTCAGCCCTTGGGCTGCATAAGTATTTGTTTAATAAACTATCTATCTATCTATCATCCTCGGAGACCCAGTTGTTATTAGTTTATTATTATTTGTGTATTTATAGCGGAAGAGCCCCTTTGGGAGCTATAATAAAGTATGTATGTAAGTATGTATGTACGGGATTTTCATGGGCGAAAGTTTACAACAAGAGCGGGAGAGCCCCTGGGCACTTACTCTTACCGAACGAGTTCCAGAAGCGTTTGAAATCCCGCCTTCTGATTGGCCAGAAAAATATTTTTCTGGCCAATCAGCGAAGAGGAACAGCCGGGCGGCTCTCATGTTTTCTTACACGAGGTTGTTTTCCTCATCGAACGCCGTAGTAGCGGGGCCCGTTCAACGGGAACATTTTTTAGGAGAGCTTCAGAAAAAATAAATAAATAATAAATAAACGAAGTCGAGGAAATCGCAAACTATAACGTGGCTGCAAGAAAACAAACACTCACAGGGAATTTTCAAAGCGGACTTATCGAAGGTTTCGCAAATTTTTAGAGCTAGTGACTTCCCCTTTCTCCAATGTAACTAATTATTTCTCCTTCTTCGTTGATCTTCACCTGAAACTTTCCATCTCTGATGCACGGGCCACGCAACTATGTTGATCGAGCGTGTCATGTCACGTACTAGAGAGAATTATTTATAAATAAATGCATTAGTTTTAAGACGTTTAACATTTTATCAGATTATATGATCCATAAAGGAAATAAGTGATAGCTAATAACTGTCATTATAACTTTACTTTTCGTTTTGTCTGACATACAATATCTGTCACAAACTTGACATTACATTGTTTTTATAAGAATGGGTTAACTCAGATGGTAAATTGTTTATTTTCTGAATTTTTTTTTTCTGAATTAACTGTCCAGCAAAGAAACTTTTAACAGCGAAAACGTCTAGGGAAGAATATTTCAACTTTAACCCGTAACTTTGATTTAAATCGCATAAGATCATTTTATAATTTTGATAAAAAATTGCCTAGTTATCCTACATAAGGTCCGATATATCCTTGATTCTATGTGCCAATGGATTACAACTCCAGTGCAAATGGATTTTTTTGGTATTCAAAATGGTGGTACGCAGGCTTGATCAACGTTACAGGCAGATTTTATGGTCAGTTGTTATGCTTTTTAAAGGATTCTCTCTGAGCGTGAGCTGTATACAGGTACGTTGCGCTCAACATTGCAGCATGCCGGCAACATTTGCACGCAGAGCACTGACCTTAACACAAAAATGCCTGAAGGGCCAATAATGCTAAAAAATAGAAAGAAAAATTATTTCGGAGAGGCTACTTGATAAAGTTTGCTCGAATCTAACTTATTATTCGCAGTTGGCGAGAGCACTGTGCTAGTATCACATGTTCTCACGTACAAACCTGTATAAATGGTCATCGGCTGCTCAATATAGATTGAAAGTTTAACGCAGGATCGATTGGTTTAGAGGTCTTAGAGGGATAGTACTGGCAACGAAAGCCAAAACTATTCCACGTATTGAGTAAATGATAAGTGCGACACTGAAAAAGTCCACTGAAAAAGAAAATTTTCAGTGGCTCAGGTGGGACTCGAACCCACGATCTTGAAGTGAGGGTTCGAGTCCCCCATAGCCAAATTTTTAGAAAATGGAGGCAATCTGAGACTCGGAACATCAAAATTCAAAGCCCGTTGGTCGTTGTATTGTGTGTCTCGATCGATTTGTTCATTTTTAAACCAAAACCTAGGAGGCCGACGTGTTATCCATTACGCTACAGAGGCGACAGTTTTCAAATTTATGGCATTTATTAGTTAGTGTAATCTCATCGTATTGTCGGTGTATCGCAATAGAAAACAGTTTTCACTAAAGCTATTGGTTTATAGTATGTTTGTTGTTATGTAATGAATGAAAGAACATCGCAGTCACGAAAGCGGTCAAAGCAATTCAGCCGTTGGAAAGAAGAAAGTTTGAAAAAAAATTCAGGCGTTCTTTTCTGCTACTGCTTAATTAGCCTTCGCGACTGCGATGTGTTTCATTCATTAAGAACACTTGGAAGTCGTTTTTCTGCTTTCCAGTATAGCTGTAGGACGTTTCCATGAAAAGTGCATAAAGGGCCCACCAGCTAACTCAGGTTGGTATGTTGAGATTCCGCACCGCACCAGCTGAATATTGAAGTGGCAAGAATCTCCGGAACGTAATTTATCTCCCCAATTTTGCGACCTGCTGTCGCCTTTAATTCTTCCGAAACAAAAATATTTTTCCTTCATGTATACGCCGAGCTATTTCATTAATTGAGGCGTCGAAGACCTTCTGAACAGGCATTCCTCCGAAGCGATGCACAGGAGCCCATAAACCTGACCGGGAGGTACACCAGTTGAAAAGAGGAAGCCTCCCCCGGTGCTGTGATTTGCTGTGGCGGGGAGGCTTGCGTGCCCTTAAGACCCCAAGAGCTATGTCAGCCGGAGCTAGACTAAACAGCGCCTTGGCCAAGGCGCTGTTTAGTCTGGCCCTCCTCTTCGTGCCGAGTGGCACATAAGGCCTCTTTTGAGGTTTCAGTAACAAGGATTGTTTTACAAGGCAGGGTTATTGGCCCTGCGCTTAACCCCCAATTGTCAAAAGAGGCCTTATGTGCCACTCGGCACGAAGAGGATGAGTGAGTGGTAACGAGGAAGGACTGAAGAAGAAAGGGAGGCCAGAGTTAAATTTTTCCAACTACTCAAACTTTCTTGTGAGGCATAAACTTTTGTCACTGGGTAGTAAAAGAGAAAGCACGATTCACTGAAAGCAACTCGGGCTAATATATTTATTCACATTTATTTCAATAAATAACCGAGATTGACGGAGAATTATATTGCCTGGAATTTCTAGTGTTCTCATTAGTGGCGCAAATAGGTTACCAGCGAATAATCTCACTCTATGCCTTAAAAAGAAATTGACACCATAACATGACAAGACACTATTTGCATGGCTTTCTTGGTGAAAAACTTTAGTTTTCATAATTTACATATTTATTTGAAGTTTACTATAAAACTTGATCGATCCCCATCTGGTTTCCAACGCGCAGCTACTGGAATACTTGTGTCCTGGATACGATCCTTTGATTTGTGAAAGTGGGCCGTGTCTTTTTCAAAGACAATTTTCTTCTCGGTCTTCGAGTTATACAGAATCTCAACGTGCTAACTACATTGAATAACTGAGTTAGATAAAGCTGTGCTGTCTATGTCCTTTACATCAACAGTATAAATTTGCGATGTCCACATACTATGCACAGCGATTCATTATTGGTTGACAATAAGTATAGATCATCGAACGGCCAGAAAAGAAAGCTCCAGTTAAGGACACAGGTATTCACACAACATACACAGCAACATCCACCACAATATTCCACAATGACATGTCTTCCGAGTAAATCGTCCACCGCTCTACCATCTGAGCTACCGAGCCACAGATGGGAATGGCGCGTGGGTGAATCCCTGTGATCTTAAATGTGTACAGGAGTTTCCTGCGACAGACATGCGAAGCATGTAATACATGCAAGGAACATATAACCAAGGAATTCAGTGTTTCGATTCTAGTTTAGAATCATCCTGAAGCAATATCAAGTAAATGATAAGTGCGACACTGAAAAAGTCCACTGAAAAAGAAAATTTTCAGTGGCTCAGGTGGGACCTCCACCTCCACTCCTCGTATTATGATTTATGAATAGATAAATAATAGATAAATTTCATTACCAGCATTGCCTTTTTTTACCAAATTTGAACCTTCAGGCATTTTTGTTCTTAAATGCTCTGCATGCAACGTTCGTTAGGTTTGATTTTATTCGGTGGTATAGATACTTTTTTGGACGAATTTCCATGGGTTGGAACAAACTGAACATCGGGAGTAAAAGAAGAAACAAACACTGCATACTATTTGCTAGTTGAGATCAGGTTTATGTGACAGCATGTAGTACTTTATAAACGGATGACCCTAACTCTAATTATGCCATAACTCTAAGAAATCTTAGACAGATTTTCTGAAACAAAGCTCTTTTTCATTGATTAAGAAAGTTGGCCAAAAAATCGGAGCTTTGATTGCTTCGAGATTTTCGTGTCTTGTCACATTGACTGATCTTCGCTGTTCGTGTCTGCACAGCCTGAACATCTTGCAACAGCAACTTTTCAAACATTGCAGTGATCTAGTGATTTTATGCTATGCTAAAGTAGAATGCATGTTCGTTAAGGCAGATTGCTTCCCTCGAAGCATAGAGCGCATCAATTTGCAACGTGAGTTTCTCAAACCTTGAATCACGTGCACAAGTCACACTGCGCCTAGTGATATCCGTAGGTCTGCCCTTTGGTCATAGGAAAGGGCTAATCGTAGTTTCTTTCGTTATGGTATTACTTTTTGTAATTTCGGTGAAGGAAAAATTCATCCTCGCTGAGTTTTCAATCTATATACGTATTGTGTAAGGCTCACCAAAATTATTAGTGGGAATACAACAAGAGGCTTGCTGTACTTACATACGTCATAGAACAGACACAACGCAGTTCAGTTAAGGACGGTGCCTCTTTTTGTTACTGCGCATATGTTTTGCGCATCTCGGGATATTCGGGTTTCTTAAGGAATTGCCCATTAATATAACACCATTTTTGCGCGGTTTATGACTATGTGGAAGAAACAGATCTTAGCAAGGGGTATCGGAATTCATAAAGAAAATTCGGGGTAACCATGCATTTTTCAGAGACAACTGAGCTTAAATTTGGAAAGAAATTGCCATACATTCTTTGTATTTTAACGCGTTTTTAGAATTATGGTTGCTTAATTATCTCTGAAAAATGCGTGGTTACCCACATTTTTCTTTTTGGATTCCAATAACCCTTGCTAAGATCTACTTTTTCCTCATAGTCATAACCTTTGCAAAAGTACGTCTGTATTAGGAGACACCGTCCTTAACACGATGTCCATCTTTACCTTTTTTACTAAATAAATTCAATTAACATTTGAATTTCCAATATCAACATGCATATTCTCCTCACTGCCCTTTGAACACCTCTTATACTACGAGTTGGGAGAATTTGTTTCTCCCAAAACATCCAGCTATCTTAACTTTGGTGATTATTTTCGTTATTCTCATTACCCATCTGTTTGATAATGTTGAGTTGCTTGATAATGAAAAGGTAGATATTTGTCATAGTTGGGGCTTAAAAGGTTTAAACTGGAAAGAAAATCGGTTTGTCAGTACATTAACTTCAAAACAAAAAAGAAGAGGATACCCTCTTAGCCAGACTACACTAAAATGCAAAACGAGAACTTTTAGGCATGCACTTACCGCATGCGCATGGCAAATGTTGTTTACTGCGTGCTCATTGTCAGCATTGACTTGTGCTTAGCTGAAGGCAAAGATGCTTCGCCGGTTAAAACTGGACTAGGGCTTAACGCTGATTCAGTGGTATTGTTGAAAGAATGTTTAACTGGTGATCACAATTTTTCAGTTTTCCTTCCCTCCCACGATCATAGCGAGATCGCGTGCCTGTTATATCATCGCCTTATATTGGCACTTCGCAGATGAACATTCAAAGATACAACTTCCGCAATTCATTACAATTGCAGGTGGTTTGGTTTACTTTGCAACACTAATTAATAACAGTGGCACGTATTCCTTATCGCAAAAGACATCCTTGAGCAGCTGAAGCCGGAGTAACAGTCTAATTCTAATCGGACTGACAGGTGTAAAATATAAAGGTCGTAGTCGGAGACTGGTGAGTTTACAAATTTCTTTTATCACTAATGTCGTTTTATATAAACAGAATAGTTTTACAACGAATAACCGTAGTCTTTGCAGCTGTATTTTGGCAAGAGAAAGAAATCTCGATTTAAAACTTTAGCTGTCTTTTGTTCTCTTAATCTGACTTGGCGTAACCGGATAAAGCTAATTATTTGTTCCAAACAGTATAATTCTTGCTCTTGGCTTTATATGTAAGCAGTTCGTTTTGCGGATGTTTAAAGTTTTATTCTGATCGTTATTTAAACCTAAGGCAATGAAAGTTTACAGACGACAAAAGAAAGAGAAAAGCATTACGAGTTTATCAAGTTCTAACTCCAAAGGCCCCCGCAAATAAGGAAACCTTGTAATGTTGAGAAAACATTGTTGCGAGATTATGTCCCCATTTCAGTGCACACGAAACAATTGTTGATGAATAGTTTTTTTATTTTCGAGAAATAAAAAAAACTGAAAGTTGCTAATTTTTTTTAGAAACATTTTGTTTCCTCGTTTGCAGGGCCCCGGCCTTGGGTAGATTCACCTCGTCACGTGTTTTTTATTGCTTAAAACACATCAACAGAATTTGAGTAACATTCGCACTGATGCAACGGTACTATTTGACATAGAACACAGCCGGAGAACAGCCCATTGAGAACGAAACATCCTAACGTTCCTTCGTACGGTTTAAGTCTTCTCCAGTGTCTTCTCTGGAAATGTCGTCGAATATTCCTATTTCAAAATTATCCTTTTAAGCCGGACGGATGAAAATTAATGGCCGCTGTTTTTCAGTGATCATGAGATCTAATCATGAGATCTATATCTGAGCAGAATAAATGCTAGATTACAAGCGGGCCATTTGGTCGGGCGACATGCGAACTCACGCGAAAGCAGGCTGTCCCATGGAGGCGCGTGTGCTATGATTTGCAATGTTTTTTAGAGCATAAACGACTGTACGCATGTATAGGCTGAGATAGAGTATATCACTGAGCGTGCAGCCACTAACCTGTCCTCTTCCTCCCCTCCCCCACCCCCCATAAAATTACAACGGCTCAACTAAATTGAACCAGAGTTCTTAATAAAAGGATTCAACGTGTTTGTCGCATCTTCCGTTTTGTTTTCAGGTCCATGTTTCGCCCTCTGCTGCCGTTAGCTTTATCAAGTAGGATTTTCATTCCGTAGAAACGTAAATTTCCTTCCTTTCTACTTTTTATTACAGTATTTACATTTAGAAATTAATTATTTCAAACTGGCTTATCAATAGAGGCGAATATCCGGTAACATGCAGTTTGAGCCACCTGTGTGATTAATACACATCGCATGTGGTCGTCAATTGTTTCTTACATTAAAAATATGGATTTTTTGACAGTAAAAATACAAAACTGGTCAGTCGGTCAGTTTGTTGTTGTTGTCGTTATTGTTTTGCTTTGTTTTGACTTTGCTTTTGTGTGTATGTGACACTAAATTCACCGTCATAAAAACCGTTTTCTGCCATAAAACTTTAGCATCATGCTCAATAGTGAAGTCAGCTACTTGAGCTTAAAAGCAGTTTAGTTGTTATTCCATATTCTCTATGTAAACACTATTTTATTAATGTCAATTTTGTTCAACTTCAGTAAATTGCAGAACCTATAAGTTTATTCTTAAGCAACATTATCTTGTCTGCGACCATTAAAGATAATAACATGGACTAGAATTATTAAGGCGTTTTTCAGCTGGGGAAAAATGTACAGCCCTTTTTTTTCTTCTAAAAGCAATTATCATAACAATTAAAGTTCTGAAGAAAATAATCTTTTATAAAGACAGAAACAGATGCACTGACGGTTTTCATTTTGATGCACTGAATTTAATAACACATATGAACGTAGACCGCTTGGTGTGTCAGTATAATGAATATGCGTTTTAGAATATTGCACAGCTCCAGCAAATTTTATTTGAATATAAAGATATTTTGTCATCAGTAACCTACCAAGCACAACCCCTTTTTTAGAAATTACTGACCATTTATAAAAGCTATCTTCAACACCTCTTTTCTTCACCCCAATTTCTGATTCTGAAAAAAAAACCACTTTATTATAAGTTCGTTGTTATAGCTTTCTGAATTTGAATGAAAATTAGTTGTTTTATATTTCCTAAGATGGTCAATCATGTTTTAATATTTAGAAGCTTCCTATGTAAAGCTGTCGATTACACCCCCTTGAGGCATGCAGCATGCTAACTGAATACAAATCGTGCGGAAAATGCGGCGATGTCCAATACGTTTCCAGACAACGAGAAGACCTCTCAACTATGACAGACTATTTAATTTGTGATTGGGGAAAAATTCAAATTTCGACGTGTGCTGTTTTGTTTCTTGAATATTTTGTTTATTCATGAGGAGACCTGTCGTAATATTTAGCAAAATTGCGGCTATCGTTTGATATCTATGACCACGCTTTTTTGTCGCGGAGTTATCTTTGATTTTTCCAAATTACTTGAGCTTCCTAGAGCAATCGCTCATACCGAACGAACCTTTGCACAACTTTGAAGCGAGTTCCCGGAAATAACTTGCAATATGGATCAGATCACTCGCTTCCTACCGTAAGTTGGATCAACATATTATTGTTACCGATGTATTTTCATCGTTATTATGTTCTATCTGTCTCTGTTCAGTTCCGTTCACTTCAGTTCTTCAGATAATTAACGCAAACTTTAAGACTCGTTCAATATCACTGAAAAATGCTCGCGTGCACTAAAGGCTAATGTAAGACTTTTGTAGGTTTTACTTGATCAAAATCATTTATGACCTCAAGTTTTAACCCCAACCGCTGGTTTAATATCCTGTCATCAGAAAGCTTGTTTTAATTTTAAAACTGCCGAGAAAAGCTGTTGTGCAGTCGAAAATGTCATCGATGATTACCAAAAATGTCTTAAGCCCTCAAATGCCCAAGAATCGTAATGTTGGTATTTGTCAGGACCTCTCTTTATCAGAGATTAGCGCAAAAATATCAGAGAAAAAAACCAACGGGCTTTCATTTTATGCGAAGTCAGCTAAAGGCGAAATTATTCGTGGAATATTTCGTTTATTTATTACATCAAATTGCTATATACCAGCCTTTTAGTCAAACACGACTGCGATATTTTACTGCCATAAGAACGTAAGCTACGTAGCTATACGTATGGGTACATGCAGTTTATACTTGCGTCCGGGGGTTTTGTATTTAAAAACCCTCCCTTCCTAAGCACCTGACGTTAGAAGTCAAAATATATTAGGTGAACTGTCCATGAAATATTTAACTCAGTGGCGCTTTAATGACTTTAAGGTTACCAAAAGAGTTGCACGTAACGTTGCAACCATTTTTCATTGATGTAGATGTTTTTACAGGTAAAGTCGATTTAGATGCCATAAAATTTCGTGCCGGCAGAACAATAAGGTAATTGCGTATTTACACAAGACTAGGAGAATATTTAGGGAAATGTATTCTTGCGTCTTTCGAAATTATCTCACTGGTTCGTGGCTCAGCATTTTAGCAGAAAAGCGAGGTGAATTTTTAATACAGTATAGATGTGGGGCAGTACGTGATAATCCGAATTAATTCTCACCTCAAGTTGAATTTGTGAAGCTTTTATCCAGATACATGCACCATGCTGAGGCCTTAAACATCGTATGATAACGTTTTTTGTACCTTAAAATATGTGTCTTCCCTAGGGAAACGAAACGCGAATTCATTATACTTTTATAAACATACTGTAGCTCCTTTAGTTTGAATTATTTATTGTGCTCATGGGTCAAATGCAGCTAGATGTACATTCGCTGTAGCACTTGCACGATCCGAGGAATTAACTGCGCAAGTAACCGTGTATGTGTGGTGGCACAATTCCCGCACATGTATGTTCTGAGCATAGCTTGTAACCACAAAAGGGCAATATGGCCAAGCTGTATAGTGCTTTGGGTGACCATGGTAACCGGCCACTTTGTAAGGAAAGTAAGTTCCTATATTTGGGTTGCTCCTTTAGAATGTTTTCACTGCTGTAAATCATTCAAGTTAAACAACAAGCACCTGTGAGATTTGCAGAGCTCACAATCATGAAGGAGTCAGTTATTTCATTCAATGATCGTTCTTGGCAATATCTGTATTTGTGTTTAGTTGTGTTTGTTGCATCTTATTTGTATGGGTATGAACTGCTTCGTGCTGAAGGGCTTTGGCACCCAGCCATCTTGACACCCGCCTTCTTTGCTGCGGTGTGGCCAAATAGAGACGATGCAAGCCTCTCACACGATTTTTGTCTAGTATACACCTATACCAAGTAAAATGTATAAACCACAAACAATATGACGCAATAAATTTCTTGGAAAAC